>OMKZ01033672.1:17647-31101 GCA_900302535.1 Neoniphon sammara | reverse complement strand
CCCTCCACCTTACCAACCATCCAAAACCCACACTACGCTGTTCCTGTTTCCAGTCTGCTTGGCATGAAAACTCTCCCTGTCTTGGCTGTCCACCCAGCAGCCGCTTCCAGCCTAACACAAGGTCTTTCCCCTTACACCGCTAAAATGCCAACCTCTGGCATCAAAAAATCCGAGCGGCAGAAGTTTGCTCCATATTGATGCCTGCTGCGATTTGCTTATTAAGTCTAGTCACTTTACAGCAGACTGGTTTGACTTAATTACATGACAGTGAATTATTTAAAATTTTGAATATACCAACACACGCCCATGGATGAGTATTTTATACAAACCAGGACAACATTAGGCACCAGGCTTTCAGGTTAATTAGCATAATGATGAAGGATGATAATATCAATAATGTCCTCATTAACTGTAGATAATTGCAGCAGGAAACAGAGGTTCATATTACCTCAGTATCACCTTGCAGACATGCATAACAATTCATGTGTTTAACTCAGGCTTATATTAGTATCTTAGAAAGTTATTTTTTCAAATGGAGTCATGTTGTGGAGGTTCATATGATGAATTACTCCAGCAAAACATATTTTCCATAATAAAAAATTGACTTAGTTTTGTATCTGTGTATATAGTTTCTAATCATTTTTTGGGTTGTTTGTTAGAAAACGCAAACTGGTATCATATGGTGTGGTACTTTGTTGGCAGCAGGCTGTTGAGAGGGTTGTCTTGTAAAGTAGAATTAAATATGTTAACAAGGAATGCTCCACTCTTCTGTCCCCCTGTCATATTTCCTCCTTTCCTCCACTAGGCTCTCATCAGTGGTAACAGGCTTGGGTGTTCTGTAGTAGCGTTGCACTGTTGCAGTTCCTATGGGATTATCCTAAAGCCACACTGGATTCTAGTGGATTTCACTCTACACAGTAATCCTGTAGAGCGGGACTGGCCTAACTTACTCATTTACTGTTCCTTTATATGCTAGCTCTTTTTGTTTATTCTGAACCTTAAATGAGTGGAATTCTTCAACTTTCAGTATCTGCAATTGATACTGAGCAATTATTGTAATAAATGTATGTTTTATTCATATGTTCCTGGTGCGGGTCCATCCCCTCCCCCCCAAACAATGCAGATTTGTAATATTTGTTGATGGAATAACTTTGAAATAAATTGAACTTTTTATGAATACAAATTGGTTGTTTTCTTATAATTGTGCCAGAATGGAAAATGATTTACATTTCTGCAGATTACTCCAACTCCTAAACACAAATATTTATTCTTCTCTTAGGATTTATGCATTGTTTACCCTTAAGTGACCTCCAGCTTTAATTATAAATAAATTAGTTCATGGTTTTAATGTGTGGCCACATATTTCAACTTGGCTGGATTTATAGCCAATAACTCACAGGACACTGAAGTCTGGGTTATATAAAATAACCTTCCTCCACGAATGAATTCCTCCCTATAGGGATTCTTTATAGATACCCACCACCCATGCTATGAATTTGTATTTGGCTTTTTATATGTAAGTTGCACTTGGCAAAACAATTTGTGCATGATAGGATTATTATGTATTGTTGGTCCACCACTAACAGCGCCTTTTCAGTCTTTCTTGGGGCAAAAGCTTGGCAAATAAGTGGAGAAAACAAAACATGTTTTCAACATCAATCTCAAGGTTTTTTCAGTTATTGTTTTTCCCTGTGGTTTTGTATGATCCTGCGATGAAAAACACAGACATACAGCGCCGTGCATGAGCTGGAGTCTCACTGCTGGCAAAATTGTGAAGTCTGCATCACAGACAGGTGTGCACAGCTAGGAGAGGAAGCAGATTCTTTATAGATAGATACTGTATTGTTCTTCAAGGAGGAAATTTGTTTCCACACCCCTGCATATCAATTCAAAAGACACGTGTTATTTGGACATTTTCGTAGTATCTGATTTTTTTTCCACATTGTATTCTGACATTGTGTGACAGGTTTTATTTTCAGATGTGAACATTTCAATTCAGAGGTGATTTTTCTTAGACATGAACTTTTTTTTAATGTTTTCACCTGCCATTGCATATGTCAACAGCCTATTTTTGCATGTGTGAAAACTTAATTTCAAAAGCACAAAGAGACAGTTCACAGGTGATTTTTTATTATTGCATGGGAAATGGGAAAGTTCACATGCACATGTATGGGAAACCAAATGTGTCAAAAAAATATGCTGTGTGCTTTGAATTCACATGGGTTTTCGCATGTGACATTATTATTATTATTTATTTATTTTTTTGTCAGGCCTCCATATGAAAACACTGAAGAACAGTAATACAGGAATAGGGAACACAATAGCAACACCAGACATCAACAGCTCAATGTGCATAGACATTTTTTTTTTGCACTGGAGATAAACAAAGACAATTTTGCCAGAAGTAGTCCATGATACTGTTGAGGTAGTTTCTTGAGGGCACACAGCTCCTGCCAAAACAAACTTCTCTCCTATACTTTCCTGAAAAAGTGAGGCGAACTTGAGCTAACCTTATGGTAAATATTCAACACATGCTGTGGCAAAATCCTCACAGGCACTGCAGGAACAACTTCACCTCCAGTTGTCTACTCAAGCATACTCTGCACTAATGGCCAGGTAGAGTTCAGAGTAGTCAGTCCCTGTTATGCTCTGTCCCTGCTGCCCTCTTGCCCTGCTATTAAACTGACTCCTTCCCCTTTTTCCTAATGTAAAACCACAGAGTTTGGGGACTCAGTCTGATCCATCCAATATGGGTTGCAAGCCACGTGGGCCATTTTCACATCAGGACCCGAAATGCTGAAGTGGAGATAATCAATAGTTAATGGGGATGGAAATGTAATGACAGTGAAGGATGACATTTCAACCTCGGGGAAGGCGTAGCAATGGCGAACAGTGCTGCATGTGTGCTGATGTGCGCCCAGGGCAGTTATGGGTTCACAGTCAGCCTCTAATGCTATATTAATGATTTCCTCTTTCAACCTGACACAGGCGGGAGTGAGGGGGCGATTTTTGCAGCTTGTTCCCATCAACCAATTTCAAAAAAATGCAATTTAGGGGTGAAAATAATAAATAAATAAAAAAGAAGAAATGGGTGCATAATCACTTGAAACTTTGAGGCAATTTGTAGGTGGTCCTGCCACTCAATGCCTGATGAAAAATCACTGCAATATTCCAGAAGTATTCCTCCAAGGACTTGTAGTCTGTCTTTGCTTTTCAGCAGTGAATACTTTATTGTATATTTTATTTTTAGCTCCTACTACATTCCTAAAATGATCTGAGTGAATTTATGGCGACCTTAATACCTTTTCTGGTATTTTATTACCTATGGTCGTCTTATAACATTCCTATAGTTTCTTTGTTGTCATGATTTTTCTCCTAGGGTATTCCTGTAATATTCCTATTGGGACTTAGAATGTGTCTGTGGTGGTAAATAGTGAGTTTGTTACCATAATAGTACTTTATGGTATCTTGTTTTAATCACCCATGGTGAAATATATAGGGTTAGGGTTAGGGTCCTAGTCCTAGTGTGTTTTTGCAGTCAAAAACACATACACGTCTTCTGTATGTTACCTTTAACACTCTGAGGCATTTTACTTTAATCTTCTGTGGTATTCCTATAATGTTCCTATGGTAAATTACAGAATCTCAGTGACAGTCAGTACTGACTTTATGATGACCTTGACATACTTTATAGTATGTTTTACCACCTTCTTTGTATTCCTATAATGTCATTGTAACATTTATACAGTTTCATAGTGAGTTTATGATGGCCCTGTCGTACTGTGTGGTATTTTTAACTTAATTTATCTATGATATTCTTATAATATTCCTATAGGGTCCTAGAGTGTGTCAGTGGTACTCAAAATGACTTTTCCCTACTTATTGGTGTTTTTTAAACGTCTGCTGTGATAATTATTATAGATTCTGTGTCGTATCCTCCAGTACCTTGTATTACTTCTGTTTTGCTGTGATATTTTGTGTAATACATTCTCTTCAAACTTGAAAAAAAATTGATGCTAAAAATAATAATTATTTTTCACAGAAGGCTTTATCCATGCCTCAGTCCACAAGGAATTACACAATTAGAGATGACCAAAGCGCGTCATGGTAACTACTTGCTCATTTCAGATCATAAATTAAACCCATTATCCACGACGGCGAGTGAACTTAATGAACCCACCTATGAGGAGTCTATTTAAACCTCTAATTGAGCGTGTTTGCCGGTCTTCAGAGGGAGTTCAGTTACTTCAAACCGCACCATCTAGCGGCCGCTCGCCTCAACAGTACTACCTCTTACACTACGTGACGTCGGAGCGCTGCTTTTTCTGTCACCCTTTAGAAATAAAGTGCCAATGTAGAGCAGGAACATCAGAGGCTGCACAGTGCGCCAGGATCGCGGAGGACAGACCGCTTTCACTCACTGTAACGATTAAAGTTGAGTGCGACACACTGATGACCTGCGAGCATCCTCCGGGGGAACTGTGCATTTGACTGGCTTAACGAGCGTCAGTTTCCATCTCTTCACTACAGATCATTTGTTGCTGCCTTGGCTCCGCTGTCCACAGTCCATAGGCTCTGTTTCAACCCAGTGGTCAACTGACGGATACATACAGACACCGAGGATTACAGGTAAATTAAAGGAATTTTTACTGTAAAGAGATGCAACCTTTTTATTTCTTCATTTTAACCTGACTTGCATGATTGCTCAGGTATCACATTAACTTACTTGGCTGGGAATGAACTGTCCAGGGTAATATGTTGGGAGATGATGCTGGTGTGCATTTCCTGGAGGATTTAACTCACTCCAGTTAATGGTAAAGCCACCATGCCTGCCTGGGATTTTGAAATTGAATATATCACAGTATAGCCTGTACATTCAAATTGAGCTCCATGTGGGGGAAAAAAACTAATGAGGATTGTTGGGAAAGGTGCACAAAAAGGCTGGGGAGCTTGTAGAGTGGAGGCTGTGCAAGGTATCAGCATAGGTGAGCTATACTGCCATTTTGATGTAAATAGGTCTGATGGGCTTAGGCTGATTCAAAGGAGCATGAAGGATTTCAGGACCTGCAATACAGGCTCTTTGCTGACACACTTCAAGATGCAACATCCAGACAACACAGCCTCTAAAAGAATAACCCGAGTGAAGACATGAGCATGGATCTGAAACTCAGTTTTTGGAGCAGAATATAGTTTACCGCCTAATTAGACTGAGATATTTCCTAAATTTATAGTATAAATTATCATAAACAGTAGTAATGTGATGTAAATTAAATGAGGGCGGGAATTTTAAGAGGAAAAAAGCATAAATTCATGCTTTTCTTACACTGTGGTTGTTTATTCTGTTTCAGTTGGTGGTTGTTTGCCCTGTTTCTGTCACTGCAATGAGTTCATGGTTTATTCAGCTTTTTTCTAATTACAACTACATCACTGGATATGAGAGCGCAGTCACGGGCGTAAGCTTGTGCCAAGTCAAAAAAGTGACAAAAATAGGCCACTTGCCATCATCCTCATCACCATCATCGTCATCTTAAATCTTCGTCTCGTTCTCCTTGTCGTTCCTCTTGATCATAATGATATCCATTATCACCATAACAACGTCCACTTATGCTTTGAATAATATAAAAAAATGAATCTGATTTGCATTCTGGGTCCTAATGTATTTCCACATCCAGACTGTTGCTGGCAGGGTTTGTGTATTAGCAAATTCTTACCTATTTCCAGTCCACATAATCCTAAAATCATATGACAGCTTTGCAGGGACCGTTGGTTTTGCATTGCTTGTTTGAGGAAACTTTCTTTGGATTTGGGTCACTAGTAAGACTTACAGTCAAAGGATAAAATTCAATTAGACAGCCCTGCAGCAATCTTTACTCACTGGCAGATGGCTTAATACTCTTGGATTCTGCCTTACCATCCCTTATTGCTCTAATTGGATTTCATCATTTCACACGCTTTATCCATATATAAAATGAGATTTTTTTTCATGTTTCCTATCATTAATTCAATGCTTCCTCGGTGCTGTCAAATCAAAGCCCACTAGCCACCACTGTCCAAACACTTCACATTTCATCTCCCATGATCTGCCCTGTCATAAATTGAGGTAGACCTCAAAGTAAGCGGTTGCATTTTACATGGGATGTTGAAATAATGTAAATAGTGGAATCTGTAATGTGCAATAAATGAATCGTACCCAGTGGTAAGAGCATATTGTCAGTCTGAGTTAATTCAAGCCCTGAGGAGATTACTTGCTTTCCTCTAAATGACATCCTGTCTTACTTTACAGCGGCGTGTAACTGGATGTTTTTTCCCCCTTCTAAGACACTGTGAATGTAATTTTTGTGAACTGCTTCGCTTTGTGTTGCAAGCTCATTGGAGGGCGATAAACATGCACAAAACACAGGGTCTGAACAATACTTGCCTTCCACAGACACAAACAGGAAGGATGCTGTCATCTTCACGACAGCTGTATCATTCTCTCTGCAAAATGATGCTATGATTTTCTGTCACAGCGTGTTACTATGATGTTATTCAGCCTGCCAGATTACAGCTAATGTACCTGTTTTCTGGAATTATGTTTTTATTTATGTACTTTTAGCCTCTTGCACATCACACAGGGAAATGAGACTAAATGAGAATCAGAAATAAACAATCAGGCAAAAAGACATCCCAGACCGTCTGAGGAAATTCCTGGAGATGTGAGCCCCGCTTCAGTACATTTGCCCCTATTTATAGCAGTATTGTGTGAGGGAAACAGCTATCAACCACGGTGGAAGAAACCTTTTGAGTGACATCAAAGACGAAGCAGGGAGCCGGGTTAACCTTAACTGCCATGCTTTGTGTTACTGAAACCTTGCCAATTCAATCTCTATGAGAAATAATATCTTATTAGTCAAGCTAAAGCTGAAATTTTTGGGGGTGAGCTCAAAAAAAATCTGTTGTTTCATGAGTTATGAGCCGTACTTGCTTGGCTGGCTAATGAAAACGACAATAATTTATGAGTCATAAATCGATGAAATGGTGAGCATCGTTGAACCATGAACTAGCAGGCAGGTTGAATCACTGCCTGATTAATCATTGCTGCTGCTGCACCTCAGTGGTCAAACCGGCTATGTTCAATAGCCTGAGATGTAAACACCACTTTGGCCTTTGACAGAATGATTTACATCTATATTGATGATAAGGCCTGAACTTACTCCTCTTGCCAAACGCTGAGGGTAAAATTCAGTTCATTTTTTTTCTTGTGCAGGAAGCCACCGTCCAATTCAAATGTCAGTGGAAACATTGTCAGTTGCCTGCAACACTACAGGGACTGTATGTAAAATGATTATGGCACAACAGAATTACATTGTGCTTCTTTGCCCGCAACTTTATTATGGTTAAATTACCAGCTTATAGCAAACAATTATGATTTTCCACCGCTGCACGGGTCTTATTCCCTGGAAATAACTATATGTGACACTCGCCATTTACTGTATACAGAGAGCTAAAATGTGGAGCTCTCTGAAGCCAACACAAGCCCCTGCACAACACACAGCCACAACTTTAATGCAGGGCAATAGCAAAAACTATTCAGCCGCCAATATTTCGAAAGCCAGTGTTCATTATCTTTAAATTTGACTATTTTCATGCAAAAATAGGGCAAATATTCAGTGTTTCACCCACAATCTTATACTTGTCAAGGTAGAAACTAGGGCTGAGATGATATGCTTATCTCCCGATTCAATACTGTCACGATACTTGGGCGTCAATTCGATATGTGTTGCAATTCTACAGGTATTGCGATTCAATATTACAATTTATCGCGATTTTTGTTTGCTTTGTTAACACTAGACCATAGGAAAAAGTGGAATCATGCACTTCAAGAGATTGTATATCAGGAGTCACTGTTGAGTTTTATTTCAGCAGCATCATTGATGTACTGCATATAAAAGTGGGCAATAAAATGTACATATGCAATAGAAATTAATTCAAAATATATACTTTTTGACGTAAACTGCTACATTTAGCTGTTCCAGCTCCTCAGTATCACGATACTTGGGTTTCGATCCGATTAAAAGACCATCAATTTTTTCCCCACCCCTAGTAGAAACACCTCTGAAACAGCCTTTAGACCATGAGGCAATAACACTCTCTACTGAAACCCAGACTAATTCTTTAAGGGAGTGCAGATACTTTAAGGCAGGTTGAGCCACCACATCTATTTAATGGCAGGGAACATCTGGAATAATTTCCTGCCTTGAACTGATGAACTAATTTACAAAAATCTTTATTTAGCAGTCAAATGAATAAATTCAGCATGTGACAAAAGAAAAAAAAATCTAATTTCATTGCCCTTTTTACAGACTCTTTTTTTATGTAGCTATAGTCAGCGAGGAGCTTCCACAGAGACAGAGGACACTGACTGGCTGATGTCCAGTATTTAAGTTAATAGAAACATCGGCCCAATATATTGCTGTAACCCCAGTTCATATCTTGCTCACAGAGGGATAGTTTTCTAAAGTCTTGCTTCTTATGGTGTAGTATTGATTTTTATGGAAATTATCCTCCTCCTTTGTTCAGTTGCCAGGCCAAGCCTTCGCACTGTGAGACCTGTCAGGCCCAAGGTTTGAACTAACGACTTTTACATCGTTGGCCTGTGTGCCAACAAGAGTTGGCAGGCTCAGCAGTGGAGGGGTTATGAAATGTGTCTCAGTTTCTAGCTATTCATTTAAAGTGTTGTCTAAAGTTGATTATTAAGGATTTATTATATGGGTGGAGATGTTTTAGAAATGAAATATATATAACACATCCAGGGCTGCGATTTAATGCCATGCTGTGTTTTGTTTGCCAGTTCAGGCATAGATTAGCTGCCACAGCTTTTACTCACAGCATTATTTACTAATCAACAAGAAAAAGAAACTGCCTTAGATTACCCACAATTCAGTAGAGCAGCAAGGCCTGGGGTCTTGGCTTCGTAAGAGTTAAGATCACCAAGTTATAATGGACATTGACAAATTTCCTCCTGATTTGGCTGCCTGGTCCAACCCATACTACACAATAATAAAGGCCAATAATAAATTAGAATAATAGTAATAAAACTTAATTAATTTCCTAACTTTTGAAAATATAGCATTTCTGATTGTTAAAATCTGTTTTCATGCAATTTTATCAGTTTATATTGCTTGGTAATTGCTTGGACTAACTGAATTTGTGGATCCATGTAGACAAAACTGATCTTGAAGCAGGGAAACAATGTGACCACTCAGCTCTGTCCAGTTATTAAGGAGGCTGTGCTGACAAAAACACACAGCACATTTTGGAGCGTTAATAAGTGCTGGTTTTCAGTGACAGTTATTTGGACTTGAGAAGTGTTGATTAGCGATTTGTCTGTCAGCTCAGGGCTGAGCTGATATGACTTTGGAGTGGCTGTACAAAACTATCTTAAGTGTTAAATTAACTCTGATGGATGTTGACTTACATTAACATAGTGTTGATTTCAAATCTCTCAAAGTTAAATTAGCCTTGATAATTGAGTTGTGTGGTAGTCTATAACAGAAATGTCTGACTACATCATGCAGATGCTTTCAGACAATGGATTGTGTTCCTCGTGTCTATCTGTAGGTGTGTGTTTTCACGTGTGCATCCAACCAAGAAGTCTTGGTAACTATTTCAAGATAGAGCAGTGATGCAAAAGCCTGAATGCTCTGTGGAGCTGTAGGGCAAAGATAAATCCGTGACCTTTCACCAAATGGCGCATATGGGATGCTGTAACTGTGTGGCCTATAAGAAAATTACTCTGTGAAAGTTTGCCCAGTCATTATGAAACTTAGCACAACCTTTTTGTTGAGCGATAGAAAGTAAACAGTGCCTGTGAAGGTGTTTTAAAAATACTCAACTGCAGGCAGCATAAATTACAAATCTGGGTAACACTTTATTTAAATTTGTGTTCCTAAGACTGACATAATGCGGTCAGAACTGTGACATGATGACAAATTTGTCTTTGTCATAACAACTTGACATTAGCCAAGACATTGTCAGCTTTGCAGGAGAAAGTGACTTAATTAATAAACGTGTTGGCCAAATTTCCATTTTTTTTTCAGCTGGCCAATCATGTTTAATAAATATTGGCATGCAGTTTGCAGTATGATTAAGACTTAGTCAAAATTCAAACGTTTTGTTGCAATTAGCAGATGTGGAGATGCCTGGTGAAATAAAGTCTTTTGAATCAAGTAGATCAAAGGCAGGCATGGTGGTTGTTTCCCTCTTCTCACTGCCTTGTGCTCTTTCAATTAGATAAGATGTGATCTGTATTAAACATTTACGGCGTATGGGTGGAATGGGTGTAGTAAACAATTCAGTGTCAAATCCAGAGGACCTACATGAGGTTGCAGTGATTTTGGATGGGAGTGAAAAGGAGACAAATATTTAGACCGTGGTGCCGTGGCCAGTTTGAGCCCAGTTGACAACTAGCCCGAGGGCCACACAGTGCTCAGTCCTTGAGGAGAGGAGATACAGGCAGCAGCAGTATCAGTGTGACAGCTAGTAACAGCTGTTAAGGTGGAGAGGTGAGGCTGAGAAAAGCCAAATGAGGTCCTTTTACTAATGAGGCATTGGCTCCATCTCCATCTCCATCTCTCTCTCTCCCTTCTTCTCTCTCCCCCCTCTCTCTTTCTCTCTCCCCCTCTCTCTCTCTCCCTCTGTCTCTCAGCTGCAACATTATCGGTATGCACCTCATCCTGCTTCCTCTCAGTTCTACCGCAGCTCCAAGGATTCTGCCTCCAACACAGCAATTCAGCTAAAACACCGCTCAAATACCACTGGTGTGCCAGCACTCAATTTCAGCCTTTTTCCCTCTAAATGAATTCATGAATATCAAAATGCATGACTTAAAACATATGGAGAGCCTTTCAGAGAATGAATGTAGAATTTTTTTTTTCTGTCTGCACATTTGTGGCACAGTTTGTCAAGAAGTCAGCCCATTTTTAACATTTCCTAATATTATTTCTGCCGTTTCTCTAAGAATCGAATTGCCCCCATGCATCTAAACTTATTTGCTTACTGCCAGGTTTAAATAATAATATCGTTTTTTGAGGAAGCTGTTAAGGAGTCCTATAGCCCATTGGAAATTAGTTGTTTTCACTGAGGTTGACAAATAAATCAATACTCTGCGGACTATTCAATACTGTGTGGACTATTCTTTAATAAGTTCAGACCAGGCTTTACCGCTAATTGTTGAGTGAGTCAATACAGAGTAATCTCACCTTCTTTCAAAGGAAGCTATAAATGTCAACATCACTGCAGCCTGTTAAATGGATCTCTGCAAAGACACTGAAGATTCGGTGTAAAGAAAATGAATGGAAGTAGGCCACAGAACACAGCAAAGCATCATAGCAGGCATTTGAATTTCAAGATGCTGCAGTAAATCAAGTTAAGCAAAAGACAAAAACAAAAATATTGACTACAGCTTTCAAAAATGCGCAGTTATACATGTCTGCAGTAGATTCTGGGATTTCACTGGAGATGATGTAAAGACAATCCTTAAAATGCTTATGAGAAAGAAAGTTTGGTGCTGTTAATTGAAATGAAAAGAAAACCATGCATTGCTCTATATTAAGTAGATTCATTTCAGGGTAAGTTTTTGACACACCTATGGCTCTTTGTAAAACAGCAGCAGGCCTGGCTTTATTATGAAATTGATACGGCTATTTCTTTCGGCCATGGTAAATTCATCTCTCCAGACTAAAATTATGCTCTATTTTCAAATCAATTTCTCCTTTTGTACAGTTCACTGCGGTTCATTTAAAAAAAAGGCAGGCATTGATCTTTAGTCTTTGTTCCATAAGGAGAGAGGGAGCAAAAGAGTGTTAGATTCAAGTCCTTCTTTGTCCATTTTCTTCTCACTCTGTCACTGCTGGAAGCGATTGATGCAAGGAAGTGTTACAGTACGAAGCTGTATTGATTTTCTGACACGGCCCTATGAATACTCCCTACTTTCTGACAATCCAATTCACTGATCTCGCAGGCTTGCGTCAGGCTCAGCGGGGTGTTTGTGCGACAGGATAGCGCAGTGCTCTGAAGTCACCCAAATTTCTTGCCGACAATCCCCCGCACCTATGGCAAAATACTGAGGACATAACCCCGGTTTAATTTTCTCTTTCCAGATGGACTGGCTCACACCTGAGATGTGAAGTGTGTTATGTGAGCCAAGGTGTTTTCCCACCTCGCTGGTGGTGGGGAGAGATGCTGCGCTCCGTTGCCATGACAGCAGAAGTTCTCTTTGTTCTCGGGTTCCTGATGACCGGCGCTCGGTGTAATCCTGTGGCACCCTTACCGGTGAGCCGAGAGCGTCTGGAAAGGGTTCTCACCCAGGCCAGGGAGGATAAGCATCAGGACAAACAGGCCTCTGAGGAGCCGCTGGGCTATGGAAGTCAGCAGCGCCTCGAGGAAATCAATGATCTGGGCATAGAGGGCAGCCGAGAGGCCAACAGAACTGCCGTGAGCCGGGCCAGGCCCAACTTAAACTCCCCAAGACGAGGATCTAAGGGCGGGAAATCCCAGGAGCTGTTGGGCGAACAATACAGCCCCAACCAAATAGACGAGGGCCCCACCAGTGAAGTCAACCTTTCCCTGGACGCCATCGATGAGTACGCCTACCCAGACTACAGGGGTAAAGGCTGCATGGATGAGAGCGGCTTCGTGTTTGCCATCGGTGAGCAGTTCACCCCAGGCCCTTCGACGTGCCCTTGCCTCTGCACGGACGAAGGTCCCATGTGCACAAAGCCAGAATGTCCCAAGGTTCACCCTCGCTGCGTCAAGGTGGACACCAGCCAATGCTGCCCGCAGTGCAAGGAGAAAAAGAACTACTGCGAGTTTCGGGGCAAGATCTACGCCTCCCTGGAAGAGTTTAAGGTGAGCCCATTAACTGCGTTCACTCATTTCTGACATGCTTAAACTTTAAAGAACTGCTGACAGAACGTTCCCCCCTGTTCAATGGAGTTTCGAGTTTATCACAGGCACTACACAGACGCTAGTTACCTTGCCTTGATGCAGGCAAGCAGGCAGATTTATAATGGCAAAGGTCAGCACTTGTCTTTTCTCACACAACACTTGAATATTACCAGAGGCTGTGTTTAGCAATGCAGCTTCAGCAGAGTGTTTCACTTGGTTGATACAAGTGATAGAGCTGCAGGGTTATAACAATGTCGTAATTCTATAGAGCGTATCAAGATCTGCTGTATATTTGTATGTGCGGATCTTCTTGACGTCCTTCCAGCGTGTATATGCTTTCATGTGTGTGTGTGTGTGTATGTGTGTGTGTGAGAAGAGAGACAGAGACAGAGAGAAAATTTTTTCATGTTTTATCTTCTGACACTTCTCTTAGAAGCTCTCCTCTGGATTGCACAATAAGCTTGGTGTTACGTCTCTTATGAGGCATTACATTTATCAGCACCTAATGCCTCTCTTTATGTTGGCAA
>OMKZ01033672.1:0-17360 GCA_900302535.1 Neoniphon sammara | reverse complement strand
CAGTGGAGTGCCATGCGGAGGCACAAGCCTCTGCAATCTGCAGCTACGCTGTTAGGATTAACCTTTGCTCTCTCGTTAAGACTAAAGGTGCACGACTTGATACAAGTGGCTGCAAAGTGATGCCTTCAGCGGGAACTAGAGTAACTGGATGATGCCATAATCCAAATGGTGTAATCACTAGTTGCAGCTTTACTCACAAATTTGGTGTTTTCCTAGACGTACATGCAAGCTTGTTTAACTAAGTCATTTTGTATTCTGTTCACGCCCCGGAGAAATTGGAGGCATCTGTCTTTTGTTTCCCATTCCTATTGATTTCCCCATATCCCTTGATTGTATAGTGAAGTTCATTTCTTGTCTCAGCTCTCCCAAAGATGAAGCATTCATTTCCAATGAAGTCAAACAGGGTGGGACTTCCCTGTGGATGTGGCTCTCACACTGACTGTGTGTGCTGTCTTAAACTAGCTAGACAGGCAGACAGGGTTTTTGTATTTGCGTGTGTGTTGGATGTGTGTACTTATGTGTGTGTTTATATGTGAGAGAAAGAGATAACAAGAGAAAGACAGAGAGAGGAAGAGAGAGACAGAGTTGAGAAAAACAAAGAGCCAGGAAGAGAGAGATAGGAAGAAATTAATTAAGGGGAGGAGAAAGACTCTTTATATTTTGTGTGTTTGTATGTGTGTCTATGTATGTGTGTGTTTGTATTGGTGTTAATTACTGTTTCTTTCCCGCTGTCCAGGTGTCTCCATGCGAGAAGTGCCGATGCGAGCCAAGTGGAGAGGTTTTGTGCTCGGTGGCAGCCTGCCCTCAGACAGAGTGTGTAGATCCAGAGTACGAGCCTGATCAGTGTTGTCCTATCTGCAAGAGCGGTGAGTAGAGAGGATTTTCTTCAGGCCTTTCATTTATTACTTTTTCTTTAACTTTTATTTACCCAGGGAAAGCCAACTGAGCAGGCAGCTTCCTGCTTCACATTCACAGAGTTGCACACATTCACTGTATAAAGCAACAAAGTACAACCACTCTCTCCTACTGGAGGCTCCACTGGAGCAAATGGGGGGTTAAAGTAACAATGAAATCAAAAATTGTTTTTCAATTTGTTAAATATTCACTCATTTAACAATAAATGCCAAAGAATTTGTCTTGTTTTGTTGTAGTTGTTGTATTTCTGTATCAAAATCCCAGTACTTCCACATCCTGGAAAATAGTATAATAATCTTAAATTGTGACATCATGCTGAACCAGTAGGTGTGAACAAAAATTTTAATCAGTAAAAACAAATTCTTTTTTTTTAACAATTAAGCCCCTCTCATCAAATAAAATAAAATTGCCTTTCGCTTCCTAGCTGATCACCCATTGGTCTACACTTTTGAAAGCTGTCCCTCTGCATTAAGCCCCGCCCCAACAACATGTTTGAACAGGAAATACAACAAATTAAGGAAGCAAGACGCAACACAATGCCAATTCATTGTGACTTTTAAATGTTTTGCTCAAGTGCACCTCAGCAGTAGAGTGTACATTTTCCCAGTCAGTGTGGAGATATGAACCAATGTCAGTCACAAGAAGATATTTCAGCAGTAGTTGGAAGTATTAGAAATGATTGCTTGTGATTGGATCCTGAAGGGCAGCGTCACCCAAGAATTCAGCTGCAGACCATAATTTTCCACATCATCAGACAATGAGACCAGGTGACCTTGGTTAGTATTGGGAAAAACTTTTTCTGGTCACAGAAAATAAACAGACTTCAATCGACTGATTTCTTAAGCTGCTTATAGTGTGAACAGAGCTTTGCAGCATAGTAAACACAAAACACACAGTATGCTGCACTGCAGTGTTTGCAGTCACTTGGCATGAGTGTAGGTCTACGTCGAGCACGTGTTTGAAGTAATCAAATCTATTTTGATAAATCACCCAATTATGCCCCAAAGTGGTAATTTAGCCTTTGAGTCATGCCCTATTATTGTTTAAATTGATGTATTTTTCATGCATAATTTTCGTTGGTAATTATAATATCAAATTACTCCATTACCACATTATTCAGCCTATCTGATAGTCTGTAACTAGAGCATATGTTCCAAATCCATCGCTACAGTCTGATATGCTGCCATGAGTGGAGGTAGGCTTACATTTTGTACTCCCAGGGGTTGTGAATAAGATCCCATTGGTTTGAAAGCATTGCCTCATCTTATGAGGAATTCTGTGGCTCAGAGTCGATTATCTAAAGTTGTTTCCAATGATTTCAGACAGCATGTCCTAGATTATGTCCCCTTGTTTTCTTGGTGTGACTGTAATGCAACATGGCAATGTCAGCAACATTGCCTCCTTCAGCAAAAAGAATGATGACTTGCGATATGTATCTCTGACTTGGAATCTTAAAGTGGGACGTGCTGTTTACTATAAACAAGGGAAGCAATCTGCATAGCAAAGAAAACCTGATGATAGATACAACAAATACATTTTCCCCAAAAATATTCATAATGTGCAGTAATCAGTTGTTAGGAAGTGGTATTGCTAATGTGTTTCCATTAAAATTTGCGAGTGAAACATTTTGGGTTTACATGCTGTTTGTTGGCAGTGAGATTTTAGAGTTTGTGTATTTGTTGCACATATTGAAATGGTCAACATAGAGAAATTAGGACAGAATAACAGATTGTGTAAGTGACATTAAAAAAACAAAACACGCAAACAAATAGAAATCAAGATTATCACTGAATTGGGTTAAACAAACCGAGTAACAGCAAACTGCACCAAAGAGGAACTTCACGTTCGGTTTATAGTTACACTTTCTATGACTACCAAATACTTGCGGCCTCATAAGGATGCTCCCCATGAATTATAATGCTGTATGGCCATGCTTATGATAACACAATGCTTATTCATGCATTCTATCAGCACTCATAAATCATCATAGGTATACAGTAACAAGTACAAGTACAAGTGTCTTATGAATGTTTATGACTAGCTATCAATCAGAGGTTTCCCCACTGAGATTAACAGGCTCTCTGACATCCTCTGAGAGATAACTAGTCCTAAACACGAGCACAGATAAAGTCATAGAGAGTGTTACCTGATCTATTAATATTTGCCTGCAATAATCTTAGGGGATGCTTGCGGCCCTTTGTTCTCCTTTTTTTTTTTTTTTTTTTTTTGCTGTTCACCCACATTTTATTATGCACATATTGATTGTGCTGAGAGTGCTTTGTGCAGAGTTTGGGCAGTACTCCATATTTCCCCCTGCGAAATGCCCAGTGGATTTGCTGGGTTGCATTCACAGGCACATCAGTCTGGGAGACAGATGTAGATATGTGCAGACATTGATGTGCGCGAGCCGGGATGTGGCAGACTGAAGGGAGTGTGCATGTATATTCAAAAGTCCCAACAAATCCATGTGCTCATTCAGGCAATAAGGATTTGTGGTTTTAAGATGGCATCAGGCCCTATTACCATAAGATTACCACACATTACCATTCAAAGAATAGGACTCTCAGTGTCTAAGATGCCATGTTACCTGACCATACATTTAACACTCTGTCACGGCCTGAGAAAAGGCTGAGATTATACTGGGCTTTCATTTATGTTGTCAAAGGTTTTCTATGGTTAACTTATATTGTCTTTTACACATGCATCTACAATTTGCAAGTGTTGTAAATGTGTTATACATCGTCTGTTAGCTCATTCTGTCCATATTGAGGTTTTTGCTCTCAGTCATTTCTAGTAATGTACAGGAACACGCTGATATTTACAGAGGTGTAGAAACAGCCTCTGGCAGCATTTTTACCTCTGTGGCCTTGTGTAGTGCTCGGCTGCAGTGTTTTTAAATCTGCACATGGGAAGATTTTTTATATAATACTACACCCACCTTATCAGGGTAAATGACAGCATGGGGTTTCAGTAAAGATGGAGAGGCTGGTGATTTGCCCAAATGAAATTTTGATGTCAGGTATGGACGCTTCTCTGTCAGGAAGTGATGAGCAGAGAATAGAGAGAGTGTAACGCGTCATCTTTGGAGGGGAAAACAATCACTGCAACCAAATGTGAAAAAAGCTACCAAAACACCTGTAACTTGGCAATCTAAACCTGTCTGAGGATTATTTGGCACCCTGTGTCCACTAGAGAGGAAGAAAAGCTCAACAGACCCTTTTCCACGGCAGCCATTTTGACATGAAATAGTAGGTAAACACAGGTGTTACTAATCATGCTAATGATCATCAATTTAGGTTCTGTACCTAAATAGAACAGAACCTTAATTAATGTCATTAGTAACACCTGTGTTTGCCTACTATTTTATGTCAAACGGCTGCTGTGAAAAAGGTCTATACTGTTGGTCTCACACCAAGTGATAAAACAAAACCTTAATTGAAATGATGTAAATTACACTTTTTTTCAATAACCTCCAGGGTTACAGTTGATGTATCACAACAGGGAGGAAAAAGCGAAATTTATGGCCACAGTAGGGCCACATTCAGTCGGTGTGCTGTTGTTGATTAGCTTTTGACTTGGGACGGCTTAACTACGTGTGACAAGCTAACGCTAGGCAACATGTAAGCTAGCTAACTTATTGCATATAGATTTATCAGCACTCCACCAAACACAAGTTTTATACTCTAAAGAGTATTTAGTTTACAGTAAGATAGCTTCTGTTAGCTAAAACTGACAATTGAATGTTTAGCAATTGGTTGTTTCCCCCTGCCCCCACCCTTCCAGATATTTCATATCTTATCACTAACTTTTCTCCTCCCATAGACACTTTTTTCCCTGTTTGGAATTTTATAAAAACTTGATTCTTCATTCTTGGCCTTGTTTTCTGTGCATCACAACTCACAGCAACTTTAGGCATTTTTTTTCTAGCAAGTTCAAGTTTATAGAGCCCCAAATCACTGTTTACAGTCTCAAAGGGCTTTACAGGCCCACAGATTTACAACAAACAAAACAGGAAGATACCTCCTGACTTGAACCCTTATAGCAAGCAAGAAACTCAAATAACTCTCCCAGATACCCGAAGATAAGAGGGAAAGGGAAGAAATCTTATGAAGGACCACAGAGAGAGGGGGGCCCCTTGCTGGCCAGTCAGGTGAGCAATAGGTGCCGACCAAGTGGATAAATTATCAAATTAAAATTAAATTAGCTTATCAGAGCAAGAATGGAGATACCAAAGATATATAAGGTAAATTATATAAAGAAAGCACATGACAACCCATAAAAGAGGCATGTATGGGATGTTAATAAGCCTCTCTCCCCATTGCACTCTCTCTACTGAAACTTAAGCTCAAACACAAACTCTATCTCCTAAACAGCAGCAGCAGTGTCCAGACTCACCAATGTGGGATCTTTTGCCTCTCTTGTGCCTTTATGCATTATTTAGTATAAAACATCACACACTGGCAGGCTGGGTAAACATGAGCATTCCATGTGCAGTTCAATGACACCATGTTGCAGGAATTTGGGGTCTTGACATTTAAATTTCTGAGACATGTACCTCTCTGTGTCCTTTTGTGATATTAATGTGCAAAGTTGCCTGGTGCAGCTCAAAAGCAAAAAACACTTTTATCCAGTTTATTTAAAGTTGGTGCCAGTGGTCTAGGTTTTCCCTGTGTCTACTTTATTCATGATGCTGTCTGAACGCAGTCAGCATAGATGGAAATATCAGGGCTGCTTTCCCTCCCTTCAGTAGAAGCAGTTTGCTGCTATTCATTCATACTTCAGTTTGTCTTTTCATTTTTATTTCATTGCTCCCACGCTGAGAGTTGCACATACTCCAAGTCCCCTTATTGGACAAGATAATATTTCTGTCTCTTTGATTGGATGAACGTGCCTGGAGGGCGGGGGCGCCGTAATGTAAACACAGGATGTAAACTGGCAATCGCTGACATCCTTTGTGATTACGTTACACTCTGCTTACTGTCAGTCACTTGGCACCCACAGGAGGGAATGGAAGTCTCCGCCAGGAAAAAATCCCTGAAAAACACATCGCCTTACTCACTTTACTGTCACATCCATGTCTTCTTATTTGGGGCATCTTTGTTACCAGGGACAGCAGTTAATTTCAAGCAGGATTTGACACTGCAAAGTTTGTATTTGAAAAGAGGGGTTATTTTCACCATTTTTTGACAATTTTGTATGACGACCTGTGACTTTTAAATGAAAGGAAATCATTTTGGTGACTTGTTTTCCAGGGCTCCTCTTTCACCTGGAATGTAACAAGCTGTTTTGGAGACATCATTCATTATTAATGAGCCACCGGCTGGTAGTGTCGTGGCCCCGCCCTCCTCCCTGGCATTAACAATGGCTGCTGCCACACACGGATGTTAAAGCATCAGCATGCAGATTTAAGGTTCTAAATGATTGGTTGATTTCTGATGAGGGCCAATTGTGAAAAAGCAATCAGATCCATTTCTGATTGGCCTGTTTTTTGTTTTTTTTCTGGTGACATAATTTTCCACTGACAACCTTGTTTAAATGCAAGGAGTGGAGACGGAAAGGAAGGGAAATGGTCGACTCAGGGACTACTTCCGTCAGCGTTTTTGGAAAAAATAAGGGCACCTTGGCGCAGAAACTTAATTAGGTTGAACATATTTTTTCTTCCACCAAGAAAAGTCCATGAAGCTGATTTGTTTGAGCAACATATTTGAAATCTGTACAATCTCAGCAATGTTGCAGCATGTTTAACTCAGACTGTCACTCTGTGGATCTTTTTAAAAAATGATTTTTAACATCTTCTAGGTGAGGTTTGATGGCATGTGCCTGAGGTATTTGAACCACTGAGTTAGTAAATGTTTTAGTAAATGTTTTCTTACAATTGCAGTGCACAATATGTATATAATACAATTTTGTTTAACTGAATTTATAGAAAGTAATAGAAGTATGCCCACAATATGAATCGCTAATATTAGCTTTGTACATGAAGTCAGCTATGTGTAGCAGCTAATTTTGTTAAGGATATCACCTCTCATTCATTTTGACCTCAGCTACACCTCTTCGCTTCCCCTGAATCCTCTTTAAACATCATTTAAATAACATCCCACACTGCAGCATCAATGCCAAAATGTGGAAGAACCTGTTTTCTGTAAAAGCCACCCTTCTAAAAATGACAAACGGTAAATGTACAAACAAAATAATCTAATTACATATTCATGCATCGCAAAATGATTCATTACAAATGCAAACTAGATATAGACAGTAGTAAATTGGCTATAACTCTAAATGACACCTGTGTTCTCCTCTCAGGCCCTATCAATATTAAAAAGATTATACAGAAGTACACATTGGATTTCACTTAGTCTTTTATTCATGATGCCCCCTTGCCAACTAGTACAGAGGTCGTGTTTTAATTTATGAGGATCATCGACTGTCAAAACCCATCACGCTACCGTTGATCATGCAACACTCAATATTGGACAGCACAGCGGTGGTAGTTCCGTGATGAAATAAGGTTATTGGAGGTTGTCACAGAGTTCCTGCTGTAATGTTGTTATTTGTCTTGTGTGCAGATGTTGTTTGAAGGGTAGACAGATGCTGAGACCTCCTGAGAACTTTGATGCATCTGAAGTGTGACATCAAAGCTTAGCCTCTCCGTTAATGGCCACCATGGTAGGGGAAGGAAATAAAGCACTCCTCCAGAAGTGTAGTACCGCTATATGGAAAGAAAATGGCATCATGCGGTTTTAGAGTGTGTTTATTTGAGTATATAAAATGATAAAAGCACAGAGATGAAAAAAAAATCTGATTACACAGATGAGGCAGAGGCAATAAAGTGATTTATTGATACGTCCCCTCAAAAATAAAAAAAAACAAGAAGGTTTGGTTTGCCATTCAACAAGTCATCCTTGCTGTCAGAGTCTTTTACCGTAATTTTCCCAGCTAACAACTCCTCTCCTCTTTAGCACTTTCCTGAATATTGATATAAATCACGTTGCAGTGTCTCAGCGTTATCAAGTTTGATAAGTTCATCAATTATGCACAGACATTATCTTGGCCTTTTCAGGCATGCAAAATCACTGCTTATGGCAGAGCACCCTGTCTCAGATGTGTAGTTCAGCCTGTATGCAAGGAGACACTTGAGGAAGAGCCAGGGGAGGAAGATGAAAGTGAGAGGTATCGCTAACATCCACCCCAGACAGTTGTTCATGAATATCAAAGAACAGCTGTGAATAGAGACACTGTGAAATGAAAACAGGTTCCCATCATTTTTTACTCATTATCCTAAACCACTGTAACACATTGCAATTAAACGGTTTCATACCCTCTAAAGTTTGCGACCACTATTTCCTCACCGCCATAAAGTTTAATTAAACAATACTGACTCATGCAAAGAACACCTAGTCAATATAGTCAGACAAGAAAAACATGTTTTCCATACTCCCGCTATATTGTATTTTTTTGCGCTGTCAATGTCTGTAATGCTATTTTCCTCTCTCCCCGCAAAGGACATGAATTTAATTATGCTGGTGTGAAAGACACGGGAAGTGTTTGGAATAAATTCAACAAGTTTTCACCCTCAGCATCCATAATTGAGAATGCTTGGGAAAAAAGATATCAGTGCAGCAGAAGCCTCTTTCATCGGCACCTCGGCCGTGGCCCCCTCCCTCTTGACCTTTGCTCTTGCAGGCTATCGCCTTGGCAACGCATGAGGAAACAAGTGGTGCTCTTGAAGACTCAGACATTAGGGTCAAAACTAATCTGGGGGGGATGTGATAAACAGTCTGAACCGGAGCCAGAATCACTTCACATAGAGCAACACGAGACATGGTAGCCTGGTTGCCAAGAGGAATAGAGACTCATTTAAATTAAGGGAGGCATGATTCATAGAGGGCCTTTTGAAATGCAGCAGTTTTTTTTTTTTAAAGAACACATCAAAAATCGCATGAGTGGGGAACGGACGTTGTCGGGATGGATGGTGAAATGATGTGATTTGTCCATTTGAAGCAGCCCTCAACTCGAGTTGACAACAAAGACAGTGTGTGACAAGCTGCACTGTTTTTTTTTTTTTTTTTCATTAAATGCCAAAGCCAGATGTTCACATTAATTCAAATATACACCAGATCCCTCTCTCTTTGAATTTCATGTGACAGTTGTGATTGAAATGTGCTGTTCCAAATCCTATGGGCTGCATTTTGACTGTTGCTCATTATGTCACCAATTCAGAAATGACAAATAATCCATACACCAGTAACTTTTATTTTAGATCAACCGGAAAGTCAAAATAAGACACTGTGCGTTGAATACTATCTAATAAATTCATCCAAGGTTAAGGATATTCTTGCCATATTCAGTTTTAATTCACTTCTTTCATCACACTTCCATATTTTAGTATCTAAAATCCAGATCCCATTGATGGGCTTTGCGTTATAATTGGGTAAAGGTCACTTTAAAGCAAGGTTATATAACACTTGGTCACATGAAATCATAAAAATTAGGGTAGTTCTTGATAGCTGAGTAGTTTTTTTAGTTTTTGGCTGTCTTATTAAGTGTTGTTTTTATTTCTTGGAAATAAAAGCCTCGGTTAAATTGACTTTCAGTTACACATCTCAAAAAATTATGCAGAATGCACTGAACAACAGTCAAGGAGGGTGGAAGTACCAGAGAAATGACGAAGATGATTACAAAAACTCAATAATACCTAAACTAGATTGATGTGAAAGCATTAAATATGCAGTTTATGGGATTTAAATGAGATTTAAATATTGTAAATCAATCAATATTAAATATTGATTTAAATATTTACACTCAAGGATAAATTGGGAAGAAGAGGGGCCTGAAAATGGCAGAGTAATAAATAACAGGGACAGGGCTTCCTAACATACTGAAAACTGGTCAAAATTAACAGAAGTTGCAAATCTTCCAAAAAAATAAATAAATAAAAATAAAAAATAGAGACACATATGCCAGAACATATTTATTTATTTATTTTTTATTATTACTGATTTTCTGTTTGCTAGGAAGCCCTGTCCCTGTTATTTCTTCATTGCTCTTCCATTTTCAGGCCCATTAAGTCTCAATATTTAAATCTCAGAAACTGCATCTTTAATGCTTTGGCATCAATCTAGTTTAGGTATTATTGAGCTTTTGTGCTCCTCTCTGTCATTTCTCTCTTACTTTAGTCCCTCTTTGACTGCTGTTCAGTGCATACTCCACATTGTGAGATATGTAATTGAAAGTCACTTTAACTTAGGCTTTTATTTATTTTTATGACTTTGTGTGACCAAGTGTTATATAACTTTTCTTTAAACTGACCTTTACCCAATTATAAAGCGCAGTCCAGTAACAGGAGCTGGCTTTTGGATACTAAAATATACAGTAGAGGTGTGAAGACAGAAGTGAATAAAAAATGAATACAGCAAGTACAATTTTAACCTTGACAGAATTTTTTAGATGGTCGTCAATGCACATGGTCCCATTTTGGTACAAACTCTTTTTACACTGCCTGAAGAAGACAGGTTCAGGTTGAAAGTCCTGTGTGAGTTTGAATGCTTTGTTGTATTGTGCATTTATTTTTTGGAGGATGTATCACCTTTTAATTTTTACCAAGCGGTTACTTCCATTAAAATGATTTGTCTGCATGGTAGGAAGCCCCTCCTGTTTTTCTCTGTCTTATTTAAGCATTGAGTAAATGAAACGCTGCCATGTTAAATGTTCAAGCGGCTGAATGCTGTTTTTAGATGTGGAGCTGCTGAAATCTGGGGTCTTAAAATGCTGCTTGAGGGTTTGTGTCTCTGTCCCTGTGAAGGACATCGGTTATGACGGTCATGCTACTTGTGTGCAGCTGGGTTGCTCAGCCAGAAGATGATCAGTAGGTAGCTATCCACAACGCCGGAGACAACATGCACAAACAAACATTCACATGAGGTGGCACTCCCCCAAAATCCCACAGTCTGCAGTCTGTGGCACTTCACATTTAGAAGTCCAAACTCATCTGGTGCAACAACTCGGAAAGAAATTATTCATACTGTTAGAAAATCACTAGTCCCATAGTGTCTCCTCCCAAAGTACTCACACTTACTGTCTTCACAAAGCAGGGTCATTTTTTTCTGCATTTATAATGCAAATGTACTCAAGAAGTGCATTAAGACGAGTGATTTCCCCTATTCTTCTGTTTCCATTACCTTGGAACGGGAGCTGTTGAGGTTTTTAACATTTTTGAATTAGAGGGTGTGGTGATGAGGATGTGTCCTCATTTCCCTGTCTGCTATGTACATGTAGCACTTCGCTGAGCCAAAAGCCACAGGTGCTAATGGTTATCATTTTCACACTCTGCCTATGCCATCCACTCACACACACTGTAGTGACAGTTTGGGTCCAACTGGTCATGCACATGGACAGTCCATTTGTCTCTTCTGCCTCTTCTAAAGCCTGATGTGCATATAAAAAACCTCTCAGTGCCGGAGAATGAGAGAGAAAGGCAGCGATTGGGAGAGGAGCATATATTGTATTAATGAAGCAGTGACAAAAAGGTGGGTGTGATATGATAGGCAGAATAATGGGGTGACAGCGATGAGTAAGCACGGCGGCGCTGGATCCATGCATTAATTAACAGAAATAAGTGTCATGCAACTGTGAATGACTGGTTGACAGGCTTCGGTTTAATCCCAGCTCTAGGATGAAGCGCTCTTGATTCTTTTTCTGTAAAGCATATGATTATTTACCCGTTTGCTCTCCCAGCATATACTTGACGTGTGTGTGTTATTGGAGGCAGTGTGTTCTAAATGTTGTTAATGATGATGAATCAATAGCGACAGCAGCCCGGGCCATGGGATGAGTTGTTATTCAGATAGGGTGTGTGTGTGTTCATCTGAAGACTTATAAATGTGTTAGGGTTGACATTTTGACAGGCCTTGGCAAACTGTTCACATTGATTGATGTGCCAGCATGCTCCTTCTGGGCGCCACCGTCCAATGAAATGTCGAGGCTGCAGCTGAAAGACTCCCCATTTATCAGCATCTTAATTATACAATGGAGTGGCTCAAGACCTTGTTAGTCTAAGGAACCTAGCCATTGTTATGCTACACCTGATGTTGGGGAAGCAATTCCCGCAGTGTTTATATTTTGCGGCGCTGCTTGAGAGATAATGGATGATTTATGAGGGGCTCTTTTTAGCCAGTGGCTCAGGACAGATGCACTTGCACTAGACAAAAGCCTTCCCATCACACCTAGAGCCAAAGAAACCAGTGGTGTTGTGATACAAGGAGGACGCATATGTTCTATATTATGAGCTTGTCGAGTTCATTTCGATGCGCACAGAATCGGCAAAACGAAGGGAACTCCAACATAAGGCAGGTTTCAGTGCTTCTGAGCAAGCACGGGCTTCATTTTCTCGCATGTCTTGGGGCCACTTTGAGGCCTCGGCTCTAACAACTACTAACTTCAACATCAAAATTTCCATTAGTGGGAGCCAATTTCCTCCAAAATAAAAAATGAACCGTCCCTTGGGGCGCAATTCAGAACTTCATTACAGCCTTGCGTAGTGGTGCTTAATTTGTTTTTTATGCACAAGTCCCTCTCTTACGCATTCCAACCTTGAAGTTACGTATGGGGAAAAGCCGCCTTGAGCGAGATGGGTGGTCGTGTGTAGTCAATCCAAGGAGTGTCCAACAAAATAGTGTTTAAATCTTCTGATGTGCACACCCAGAATGCTCAGTAATTGCATCAGATGTGCCAAGTCTAAACAGAAAAAGTTCAAATTTGAATGTCTCAATCCCAGAGCAAGATAGCGACAAAAGACAGACATAACCATCTGATTTGAGTCCTTAATAATTCTGTGTGATCACTGTAATCCCATGATGCATTTCTTTCCTGATGGGAACTCTGTCTTCCAGAATGAAAATGCTCCTCTACATAAAGTGTGAGCGGTCAGTCGGTGGTCTGAAGAGCATGATAATCATAGCTAAAGCCAAAGCAATTTTGATAAACAGATACATACCCACTTTAAGATTCATGGGAGACTGAAACGGCATTTTCCACTCCATCAGAAGACTTTGATGAAAACTCAAAATTACAGTGCTGAAAGTGATCAGCGTGGGTCTCTACCTATAGGAGATGACTGAAGTAAATGTCAAAAACGGCTGCCAATACCACAGTCACCTTTGTTGTTGTTTTGTGTGTGTGTGTGTGTGTGTGTGTGTGTCTTGTATATTCCCCCTACCAAAACAATCAATGAATAACCAGCAGGTGGGAGGCCATTTACTGCTGAAAGAAAAGAAATGAAAGGCCGTGCATTTGGATTGTCTCTTTTGTTCATTCTCTCTTCACCTGACTGCTTTCAGGTTCACTGGGATGTTATAAAACTATCTTAAGGAAGATAAAATAAGATGAAACTTTATTGATCCCCAAAGGGAGATTTGGTCATTGCAGGAGCAAAAGTAATAGGAAAGAGGAAAAGGGGAAAAAGAAAAAAAATGGAACAAAAAAATTTTAGTATTAAATAAGCAATAAAAACATTAATAAAAAGGCAGTGGGCCAAGCAAAAAGAACCAGTTTTAACCAGCTTAAAGAGGGCAAGTTAAAGGTCCAGTGCAATGAAATTGCACTGATTCCTCAATTTCATGGTTTAACAAAGGACTTGTTCATGTAACGTTACCCATATTATTAAAGCTGTCAGTGTTGTGGAAATTTGACTGAAAACCACTGAAAAACTCTCCCTCTGATTGTGAACAGAAATTAAAAAATAAAATAAAATAAACAGATTGCAATCAACTTCCTGGTGTAAATGATGTCATGTAAAATCATTTTAAATGAATGCTCTGATTGGTCAGAAACAGTCAGCCAGCTACCTGCCAAACTAGCTAAAATCTCATTCTCACCATTGCTGCGTGTGACAAAACTGCAACACTGGAACACAAATACTGAAACACAGAAATATTGGTCTGCAGGCTATGGTACAATTATAGGGAAGGTTTTGATCTCACTCCTACAAGCTTTGTACCATCTAACCATCAAACACTGAACCTGAACTCCTTGTGGTAGAAATCAATATCAAACTTTTCCTGATTTAATATCATAGTAGTGGATTTTTAACTGGCAAACTTGGAAGATCAGCTTGGCTAACTAGTTAAGTGCCATTACTTTTGTTGCTGTATTGAATTTCCTCTCTTAGTAGCAAAAGCACTAGGCTTCAAAACACTTCTCCTTGTACCCTTTGCCTTTTTCACAGGGCTTCAGTTGAACTTTACTTAGCCAGAAAATAATGTTTATTTTCCTCCGCCCAGTGAGGTTTAATTAATACCGCCTGATGATAATATACTTTGAAAGGCCATATGTTGGCCAACATATGTACTAAAAGGAGAAGCAAGAGTAATTTAAGTATTCTCCACAGCACCACATTGAATGGTGTGTGTGCAAAGCAAGTGTTGAGCCGTCAACTCCAATGTAAACTTTATTACTCGGGGTCGGTGTATTGACTCACATACTCGTTCTGAAAGTTAATGTCAGTCATCAGAGTTATTGCCTTAAAGGAAGAAGTAAGATAGTTTTCCTCTTGGCAGACTCTATCGTGATAAATTGCATATTTCATATGGGTCCAGACTGACAAGTATATCTTGTCTGTCATTTGATGAGCTGGGTTTCAAACTGATTGGGGTCTTTTGAGCAACACAAAGGAATGCGACTGTCAATTGCTTCTATCCATAAACTACGCCGTACGCCCAGAATGATGACCTTGCTGTGTCTGAAGTTGAAGAAAAATTGTAAAGAAGAACACAAACTCAATAACACAGTTATTTCTTCTTTGAAAATGGCAATTGTCTGCCTAACACCTACATTTCTTGTCTTTTATTATGTGGTATTAGTTATCTGTACAAAGGCGAGACTTAATAACAAAAAAATGCTTAGAAGGGTACAAGTGTCAATTCTTCAGAGAACAGCGACCACAGAATATTACACAGTGAAAGTCAAAATGAAATGAACTTTTTCATCCTGTAAGCTAAGTTTCCATGTATTCGCCTATAATAACAATAAATGCAAAAGAATTTACTCAAATTTGTATTTTTTATATCAAAATCTCATTGCTTTGACATCCTGGAAAACAGCGGGTGCCCTCCATTTGGTGTGCTGGTGTGCTGCTTGTTATGCATTTGTTTCTTTTTTTGTTGTCGATGTTTGTCATCCTGCAGCGCACATGGTATTTGCCTCTTTTGCTGCTGGATCAGGTCAGCACAACCGGCATGGGTTGGTTTGTGTGCCAGATTTAAATGGAGTGGAAACAACGTCCATACAGCACAAAACTGAACAAAGCCTGGACAGATTTTTGGAGCACACCCAGTGTATCTTCGATGATGATGTCATGCTGAACCATTAGACAAAAACTGCAAAAATTTCAACTACATTGTTGAACAATTACAACTTTAAAACTGCCTTTCTCTCCCTAACTGTTCTGTTGGTTTTGAGAGATGCCCCTCTGTGTTATGTCCTGCCCCAGTATCCTGCTCCAAAAGGAAATACATCATATTAAAGAGGCTCTCAGAATGTGAATATAAATCACCTCTACCTTGGTCTCAAAGTAACAGGGACAAAGGAAATCATGCTTTCCAATTTTCTGAGCGTGACCTAGATAATCTGGCTTGGCACCAGGAAAACACGAAAGAAAATATTACTGAAACAGGGTCAATTTCTCCCACCATGCTATTTTTTTTTTTTTCTGAGTGAAATTCCATTTTGAAGCACAAAGCCTATTTACAGTGTGGCTTTAACTTTTCCCATAACCTCGCTCTTCTCTTGCCCCCCTGTAGGGCCGAACTGCTACGCGGACACAGCAGTGATACCCGCCGGGCGAGAGGTGAAGATTGATGAGTGCACAATCTGCTACTGCACATACGAGGAGGGCACGTGGCAGATTGAACGTCAGGCCACCTGCAGCAAGAACGAGTGCCAGCAGAGCTAGAGACTGGCACGGCGATGGGACAGCGGCACGCCACACCGCGCCACGCCAGAGCCAATAAGCATGTAAACTCTCGGCCTTTCGCCCAGTCTACCGGACATCAGGGTGGAACCCCAAATCACAGCTGTTTCAGCATTTATAGTCACTCCTGTATTACTGAAGAAAGCTTTTATGAAGATTTGTAATCCACATACAGAATATCTATTTATCTATGTATGAAATTATTTATGAATATGTACAAATATAGGAGCTATTAACGCTGAACTAGTGAAAACATATTTTTTATAGGCACTGTATTTTAATAAACAATGTATTGGACCAGAGGTCAGCTAAACATAACAGAATGTATAGAACACACACAGCTGTCTTTGGAGGTGTAAGCCTCTGTGTCTCAACATGTGGTGTCATCCTACCAATTCTGACGCCCGCCCCTCTACCACCAAAGTGCAGACTAGACTTGTGCTATCCATTTCAAAACAATGGGTAAAGATTCGCTGTGTGGAAATGATCAAGTACAGAATTAGAGTACAAGTACAGCATTGTGAAGTAAGAAGAAAATCCAAGAGGTGACTTGACTGTTTTCCGATTCTTTTTCTTTTTCTTTTTTTTTTTTCTTTATGGATGTTCCAATGTGATTTGAGTTGAAAGTGCTTTTTGTATTTGCAATTCTCTCGGTACTGTGTGTTCATGTTTCAAATAAATGCCGACCTGTGCTCTGTAAATGTTCAAACGGTACTTTCAACTCCAGGTTTTCATGTTCAGTATTTACTGACTGAAAGAGATGTTGTCTTTGAAACTGGTGCTCTAAATTTACTGACTGCCAACTGAATAAAATGTAGACAATTCAATTTGAAGCATCATAATGTAGAAATATATTGAGATGTATGGATAAACTCAAATATGCCTCCTTTTGTTTTTCGGCTGGCATTTCAAACATCAAACACTAAACCTTTGATTCTCACTGACTTTAGCAAATCCACCTCTTAGATCTCATTGATTCACAGTTAGAGAGCTTTGTTATTTGCGCTTCCTGGATAAGAACAGTTTGCATATTAAACTTGGTATGAAAGCTGCTGGTAAATATTTTATGGGTAGTCATGAGAATATGAAGTTATTTAGTAATGCTGCAATTTAATATGCAATAGCTATAAGCATCACAATAGGATCTAGTTAGAAAGTAAGAATACTGAATCTCCATAGTTGCCTCAGGACAGAAGCTGAAATCCTGCTTTTTTTCAGTTGCATTAATAAGGGCCAGACTGGATGCTCCAATTACATTGATCCCAACTCCCACCTCCAAGATTTAGAGTCTGCAAAGGTCATCAGACTTCAAGACGTCCGTGTGCATTAATACTGAATCTCTGTCCTTATCTTTCCTTGTCTTCATCGTCCTTTCGAGTGCCTCTTTGTGGCAGACGTGCAGCTAGGTGGATCCTCGACCAGCAGATCAAAACGACGATTAATATTTCAAGTCCTGGTTATGAACAGTGAAGGGCAGTGT
>OMKZ01033671.1:0-17025 GCA_900302535.1 Neoniphon sammara | reverse complement strand
GTGTTTCTTCCACTAAAAAGTTAGCATAGCAGGATGCAAGAATGATAAGAGATCCCTGTCTGTCTAATGTAAAGAGGTACCTAAAAAGCTTCTTACATGGTGTCACAGGTACAAAAATGTTTACCAAATGGGGGCCTGTGTGATCTAATATCTATCTATTCAGGGTTTCTTGAAATGAAAAGCCTTGGACTAGAGGACAGAGGCAGGCATCCAACTTTAATGTAACTACAGGCCAACAATACTTTTACATGATATAAAATATATATGAAAAATATATAGAGTAGTTTCATGCATCTTAAAATTTTAGTTCTTTATTAAGTTGTGAAATTTTGCAGTTAAAACTGTTAATGTACCATAAAAAGCTGACATTTAGACAATTTAAGCACAGACCACATCTATGGCAGTACATACAGTATTACTTAAACCACCACCTGGTCCAGACATGGGCTACTGACAGACCTTCCCAGACATTTAATTTCTTCTCTGTGTAACTATGAGTCAATTAGATATTTTGAGGTGAGAAAATAAGATGAACATTGTGACCAGTATCAGTTACCAGGAGCTGGTGAATAAACTGGTGATAAGGTCACAAAGAAATGACAGCTGCTCTTACCACACAACTTGGTAATTATGAAGAGATATTGATGGCTGCAAGTCAGCTGCTTAATGAATTCAGATATTGATCCAATGACCGTGCCTTTTGACAATGACCCTCCCGTCCCCCAGCCCTCATTCAATAGTAATACAATGGGCTCCAGCTGTGAAATCAGCTACGCTGTATCAGCAAACCCCCACCACTTGGCACAGGTAAATCTAGTCATTACATTCAGACTGGAAAATTGGTTGGCTTCATATACCTTAGTCCCTCCACAAAATATATGTAACATGTCTTATCCTCAACAGTATATATAAATGGTTGTGTAACGATTGTAAGGGATTACTGCCAGAGATTTGCACCTCCACACTTCGATATCCAATTAAATGAGGAGCATGGAGTATAATTATATATTGATTAGAGCTAACTATTGATTTAATCATCTTAGCCCTTATGGTTATAATTCAAGGCTCAAACAGTAAGTCTAATAGTATCTAGTAATCTGCTTACTCAATCATTTAGATTTTAAGATGCATCTCCAAATTCAGTAGAAATGCATCCATCTATTTAGTTTTAAAATATTCTCTGCATTTTCTCTCATTGGACAATACCCATGACTTAATTAATCAATCATCCTAACTTTTTAACCATTATTTGATCAGGTCTATTTTAACTGACATTGAAGGGTGTCACTGCATTCAAGATACAATCATTAACAGAGAAATTACATGCATCAATGTTTGAAGTGCATGACTTGGAGTTTAAAGTGCATTGTATCACTCACTGCCTAACACAAAACACAATGATTTCTTGCCCTAGTCTTACAAACATCAAACATTGTGCAAATTTTCTTTATTTATAGAACAAGGAAAACTTTGGTTCACTTTCACAAAAGCTCAAAAGCTCCATCAATGATTTTAGAAATTAAAAAAGGATGGAAACATGGCTGTTTTTGTTTCAGTGCCCCTAAAATAAACCCTGGAGGAAGTATCTGTATTGCTCTATTTAATTTCAGCTATAGTTTTAAGACAGATTATTTAACCGCTGATATGTTATTTAACCGCTGACATGTTTAACTGCTGATAGGTAACTTGATCCTATATTCTTTGTGAAATCTGTTGACTCATGTAGCCAAATGTTGTGGTGTGGATGTTGAGGGTATCACAGGGCTTCACATGGCTAAAGGTTAGGCTGCAAGGCCATGATCAATAGGGTAAAGGTCATTAACATGTTATGAATATCATGAGGCCCTGGGAAAGCAGAGCAGAGGACCGGCAGCCTGGGCTCTGATTGGTCAGTGGTTGTATCTGGGCGAGGCCACTCCCCAGTGACCTCAGAGGTCATTTGAAGAGCTGATGTGACCTCTGACCTCATGCCAAGAGGATGATGGAAAGGTCTTGCCTTTGCATAAACTTAACTGCTAAAATATTAGCGTGTGTGGTGATGGACCAAAAGCAGATAAACAACAGTTTTAGCATAATATTTAGAAAAATCAATATCATTATGTCATAGGCTTGGGACAGTGTAATCAAAACATTGCTGTTGTTTTTATCTTTTCTGAAACATGTCCATTCATACAAATTTTAGAAATTCTTTTCTAAAAAGCCATTAATCGGAGACATATAGGGCTGCCAAAGACATCAAATATAAAAGCACCTTGGCTAAAGTTAACCAGCCTATTCAAATACTATAATGACTCCTGCTGGTTAACTTTAAGAGTGCTCTCATGATTTGGTACTATTTTTATCTAATGTAACAGAATCAATATTACTAGTAATTTAACACAGAAGAAAAGAACATTCTTTAAAAAAGTTTATTGGCTTTTAAAACCACTTTAAAAATCTCACCAGTGAGTACTTTCCATTGAAAAAAGAAACAACGCGTTTGCAATATTAACAAGCTACTGTACATTAAGCAGTACACCAGACAACACCACAGAGGAAGGTTCTTCTACTGGTAGAAATGGACAAGATAGTCAAACAGAGTTGGTTCTGGGTCAGTCAAAAGTACAGAATCAGAGTCACTGCTTGATGGAGCTCCTGTACATCTTAAGAGGTGCATTTTCCTTCATTCAAATTCAAATATCAGTGCCTTATTAATATAAAAAAATTAAGAGAAAATGTTAAATTTCACAAATGCATTTTGCAAAATAAGAATATGTAAAATTGACAGAAAACAGTCATCAACATAACATACAGAACACCATTAACTTAGTAAACAGCACACAATGAAAGTAATGTAACTCATGAAACTAGCACTGCCAGTCTGGTTAACAGAACCTGCCCAAGTCACAGAAGACAGTGGTTACCAAGAATACAAAGTACAATAGAAGTCATCACACATGCGTGCGTACAATCATTTATCAACATAATGAGCATGTAGGTTTTAAAAGGTTATTTTAACTTTTTTCCCTCAATGCTTTATATTCTCATGTATGAGAATGAGTAAGAATGTGTATCTCACTGAGATTAATGCACATTTTGCTACAAGACAATTAGTCATTTTCTGACAATTCAGTTAATTTCCTTGCTCATCTTGTCATAAAAAATATTTTTTCCTTTTTTTTGCGGGCATCCATCATTACATTTGTCCATAAAGATGTGGCAAAGCCATGTGTCATAAAAATTTAGTGCAATAATGTGAACCTCCAAAGTTTGTTGAAACATGAGTCATCGATTTTTCCAGTGTCTGCTGAAAGGCTTTGAGCACAATGTCTGTCACAGAAATGTTTGCAACCAGCTAATAGTATCACAACTTTTTCTCAATATACCATGCTATTGATCTTGCTCAAAGCACACATCACTTCTGCAACTGCAGAGACCTATTATCTTTGAAAAGGAAAAAAAACAAAACAAAAACAAAAACAAAAAAAAAACATCAGCAAGCGAGAGACCAAACAGACAGCATTACTGATACGACACATCGAGCCAGAAATGTAACACACAACATACAGTATCTTGCCGACTATATTCCTGTTAAGCTTCTTTTTTTTAAATGGCACATAAACTTAGCTAGAATAATGGCCATAATATAGTGTCTTGATACATCAAATTTCTATGTATCTATCCTATTTACAGATGGAGCTTTAACATGACTTATACAACATTGACAATAGCCAAAAAACTCAAGCAAGCATCCTACTATATCACATAGCCTACCTGGCTAGCAGTGATGGTTTCAACATGCTTTCAGGTCCATAGTTACCTATAAAACATAGGACAGTGACCATTTCACAAATTTACATACTGTACATAGATTTTTGCAACTTAATCTTCTTTTTCCTCAAATGCAATAAAACTCTTTAAGTAATATCTCCGAGGCTGCCCGTTTCCCGTTGTTGTTAATGGTCACTAGGAGTGTCTGTATGTGTAATAATCTCTTATGTTATTCGAACAGATCATCTTTGGTATGGAAATAAGGCTGGATCTCCAGAAACATAATGATTACAATTCCTCTTGATCTCAAGATGACATCAAAATCAGGGAAGTCGTACATTTCAGCCTCTTGCCGTCTATGTAACTAAGCCATCTCCATACCATTGACATTCTTATCCAACCTGGGAGTTTAGCATGCCAAAAAAAAATCTATGCCTGCCATGGTTTTTATGAAATGATAGCATATCAAATTCTTCTGTATCCATTACCAATAAGGGCACACACAGTGTAGTCTTTAGCCTATACAATATGTATCTATAACACTGCAAAATTAAAAAAACAAAACAAAAAGGATAAGAAATAGTACTGAAAATATCAGAGTAACAGCTGCCTTGATATGATGAAGCTCTGGATGGTTCTGAAGATATCTGAAGATTATACTATATACAGTCTCTCTAAAGATGGCATAAGGCCTTGGACTTTGGGAATAAGGCAGCCAGTTGTTGATTCCTCTCAATGTATAGTCCACAAAGTGGCCTGAATTCCCATCTTCTCCCTACTGATTCATCTACTCCCTTTATAAGATATTAAACAGTACAAGTAGTATAGGCTTTAAGAAAATTTCACTCTTGGACAATGCTCAGATGTGAATCAGTATTTCACTGATTTGGTATATGATAAAGTATAAAGATTATGTCATAAATTCAGCACCTGGTAGCAAGAGCTGCTACCCTTTTTAATATTCAGATATGGCAGGCAAATGTACTACGACTAGTATGTGCATATACTACAATCCCAATATTGTCTCTCCATTTGGTTGAACTTGATCTGCACACTTTGAAAACAGTATATACCAGCATACATTTTTGGTGAAGTCTTTTGTGCCAATTTTCCTACTCATCTCACTTTTATTATGTGTTTGTTGAATACAAATATTGCATTACTGATTGGCTATAATATGGAAGATTACGTTTCTTTTTTATGTCCGTATCTTATAAATCTGCTCTTTGCAACTGCATGCTACCACCGAGTACTCAACTTTTACTTGAAATGCATACATTTCTGATTTCAGACGAGGGAGGAAAGTGGTTAAGTACCATAACTCAGGGTGGTAAATGATGAAGGAAGAAATAACTAAAACATCAGTAGGAGAGATTTTCTGGTAAGCCTGGCACTTTTAACAGGACAAATGGCAAAGTCCAGACAAATCCCATTAAACTATAGTATAAAAACAGATATACTACATACACACCAAACAAACAACAAGGAACAGAAATAATAAAGAATAAAAGATAATGTCAGCCCAACATCTCTACTGTAGTAGGCTGGTCTTTGCTTTCCAGCCAGTCAAAACCAGAGTTCACAGTATCACTGCATATCTGCTGAAAAAGCGGGTCATTCTTCAGGTCTTCCAGTGTTGTGTCTTCATATTGTTCCTGCTGCTGATTGGGGTCAAACAGCAGGTTTGTGTCCAACGTGTTAAGGTCAGTGATGCTACTGGACAGATCTGAGGTCAGTCTAATGTCATTTGAGAAGTCGGACGCCACGGCATTGAGCTCCGAGGCTACCTGCCCCACCAGCTGGGAGCTGGGGTTCAAGCCGTCATCCCCCAACAAGTCCTTGACAGTGTTGTTGAAATCCAGCTGTTGTTGCTCCTCCTCCGCCTCTTGCTGCTGTGTGCTCTGGAGGAGGAGCTGGGGTTGTGTTTGCACAGGGTTCTCCTGGAGCTGCTGCTGCTGAACTTGCTCACCAGGGCCCGCTTGTGCTTGGCTGTCTCCAGTGGAGAAGCTCACCTGTTCTCCACCGCCACTGGTGAGGTAGCCGTGCTGCTGGAGCTCAAAGGCAGCAGGGCTGGAGCTGACAGGCAGCTGAGTCTGGTGGGCAGCACCTCCAGCGAAGCCTGGCGTGGTCTCCAGGATCTGGGTGAGGTTCATGCGGGCCGTGTAGTTAGAGGGGAGGTTGTTTATGCCCAGGCCACGGACCGAGTCATCCCCGTCAGCATCCATTTTGCTCAGAAGAACATTGGTGATCTTGGTAGTGTTACTCTGGCCCTGCACAGGCAGCATCTCACTCGCCATCATGATGTTGAGAGGCACAGACTGGCTACGCTGAACCATGCTGTGGACAGAGCTGACTGTCTGGGTGTTGGACAGGATGCTGAGGACCTCAGAGGTTATGGGGGAGTTGAAAGGTGACACGACAGCCCGCGTGGTGGTGGTGGTAGTGGCAGTGGTTGGAGGGCCAGTGTTACCACTGAAATTCCTCTGGCGCACTGCAGGACTGACACTGCGGCAACGGAAAGTACTGGACCCAGATGAGGTTGAGGCCTTGTTGTCTAGTGGGGCAGGCACAGCGAAACTCTCTTGTTTAGTGGGCGTAGATACACCAGTTACCTGTTGCTGCTGCTGCTGTGGTTGTTGCTGTTGTTGTTGTTGCTGCTGCTGCTGCTGCTGCTGCTGCTGTTGTTGTTGCTGCTGCGGCTGCTGCACTGGGGAGATGGGGGTCAAACGGCCAAAGTGAGCATCCTGTCTCGACTGGGCCTGAAACGACTGGCCAGGAATCGCAAAGGCATGTGGCTTACGGAACTGGTCATCTACAAGGTCTTGGTAGCTGGGCAAAATGCCAATGCCATGGTTGGACAAAGGACCTGCACTATTACTGTTGTAGCGGTTGTTGATCCACTCCAGTTTGGCCTTGTCAGGGTGAGTTGCCATGGGCCTTTGCATGGGCTTGACAGGGCTGCTGGAGACAATGCTGGCATCATGATAACCTGTCATGCTGGAGTTAATGGGAGTGAAAGCAAAAGGGTTTCTGCACTCCACCGGGCTGGGCGGGACACTGCTGCTGCAGTTGGACAGTGGAGTACTGATGGGGGTGTGGCGGCCCATCGTTCCATCTACAGGGGTGATGGGAGCCATACGGGAGCAGGGACTCTCTCTTGTCAGGCTGTGCCCAAGTGTCATCTCAGAGGTCGGGGTGGGTGTTGGGGTCGGTGTGGGGGTTGGAGTGGGTGTCTGGACGGGAGTGGTGCTGCTATGGGCAGAGTGGTAGAAGGTAGTACCAGCCTGGTGAGCGTTGAGGATGGAGCCTTGGTTGCTGGCTGACTGGCCCTGTAGCGACATGTCAACACAGCTACTAAACAGAGGCTGCAGGCCCTTCAACTTCATCTGCTCCTCCATTTGGACTAACTCCTCCACAATGCTGTCCTGGGTCATGTCATCATCATTGAATGGGAAATAGTCCATGTTGGACTGAGAGCCTGCAAAGTCAACCATCTCCTGTGTAAGGGTGAGCTGGCCTGAGGCCTCTGGGGTCTGGGTTATAATGGAAAGTTGGTCTGTAGGGGCTTGTTTGTGTTCTGCTGGTATCTGTTGAGCAAATGCCTGTTTCCGAAGCTCGTCGAGCTGTCCCTCCTCCCATATTGTGCTCTTTAAGTCACTCATCACAGAGGCTTCATGTGCTCCTGAGTTGGCTGGTATGGCACGAGGGTCTCCGGTGATCTGTTGTAGCAACGTCTGATCAGAAGTGCTGTTTCCAGCTGCTGCAGTGCTGGTGTCAGTGCTGAGAGAAGGGTCCTCGTGTTTCACCAGCAAGGCCTGGGGTTTGACAACAGTCTGGGAGCCCTCGGTGTGTGTGATGGGTGAGTCGGAGAGTGCAAGGATCTGCGTGGGCCCTATGGTGGTGTGTTTCACAGTCACTTTGCAGGGGGCACTCTCTGGTCTGGCAGGGGTTCCCGGTCTGGGGATCCTTTTCACGGCAGCACTGACTCCAGGTTTGGGATTGTCAACGACAGCCAGTGACTGCTGGGAGATAAATACTCTCTTCACAGGAATCACATGGGACTCTACGCCTGGGCCTGTGCGCTTCCTGGGGCTCTTGGAGTCTGGGCAGGGATCCTTAGACGACGGGGTAACAGCCGAGGAGCCATTGGATGACATGCTGCCATTCGAGTTCTGATTATCAACAGTCAGATACAAAGTACTGTCATGACAGTTACTGTTATTGCTGTCCTGAGTCCCAGCTATAGCTACTGAGGTGGGAGGGGACATGGAGTCACTTTTATTCCTGGCCACTTTGTCCAGTCCTGGAGAACTCTTGACAAGAAAGCTAGGTTCACTGGCAGCCCTGAATTTAGTCACTCTCTCCTCTTTGGCCCCAACACCAGAGCCCTGAATAGCGCTCTGTTTCTCTGTGCCAGGGGTCCCATTATTGTCGCCCCCAGCCTCAGACACCACTTTGGTGTCAGTGAGCAGGGTCGGGGTGGAGGCTGGGGCGTTAGGTCTGATTGCAGGAGACTGGGGGGTGGCTGAGGTCCCACTGTGGGACTGCTGGGAGTCATCTAAAGCAGCAGAGACACTCACGCCCGTCGAGGCGGGACGCAGGGCCGTGCTGCTATTACTACTAGTGCTGCTGGGAGCCAGAGATATGGCCGTCATTTTCACCACATTGACCGAGCTTACATGGGGAGTGGGCATCACAGTCTTGATGGGGCTGTTGGTGATCAGAAGGGTGGGCGGTGAGCGCAGGGTGATGGCACTAGTGGCAGAGGGCTTGGGCAGGATTTGAGCGTACCGGTGCCGTGCCAGGCGGTCGCCCACGGGACTAGCTGAGATATTCTGGGGAGTTTTAGGGGACTGTTTCAAAGGCTGAGTGACCACTTGGAAGTTCACAGGCAGTACTTTCCCTTCTGTTGTCCCTACAGGGCTGGGCGAGGTCATCAGCTGCCTGCTTCTCTGTACCTAGGAGAAGAACAGTGAGAACATCATTGCATGAATGAATTTAGCCCATTTATGAACATCATACCTGATGGAGATTGGAAAAAAATAAATGCTTTTTTCTTCCAAAGCCCCATACCGTGATTGGGCTGGGGACAGCTGCTACTACAATGCCTATGGTGGGCTGGGGGGAGAGCAAAGCGGGACTGCCACAAGGGATGGTGGGTCCAGGGGTACTGGCCTCAGTTCTCTTGACCTGGGTCTCGCTGGGCAGGGGTGAGTGGAGCTTCTGCTCCTGCTGCTTCTTCTGGATCTTTCGCTGCAGTTGCTGCTTTGCATCAACAGAGGGCGAGGGCAGGGTTTTCACCTGGGGCTGGAAAGAGTTTGCCTCAGCCGTGGGCACAAACGCAGAGGCTGGAGTGGGTGTCTTCATTCCTACTAAGGGAAATTAAAAGCATTATATATGAGAAATAACAGTAAAAAGATCCTTGTCATGGTAGGCAAGCCTCACTTTCAGGAGAGACAGAGGTAATTAGTATAACGTAGATCTGTTTTATTAAATGAATTCCTCTAAAAACAGGAAAGTTTTTCTACATGAGTGCAACTTCACTGTAAGCCACGAATTGTGTGTTCTTCTCCCCATGTTTGTTTTATTTCTATGTACACAGGCCTTCCTTGAGTATAAAGACCCATAGTCTGAGAGGAAATTAGTCATAATGTGGTAAATTAAAATGGTGGGTCAACTATGGCTTCCACTTGCTGATCATTAAGATGAACAAATAAGAAAAGAAACAAAAATCTATTACATTTGCAAAGAAACATTAAATTAGGCATTATAAATCCAAAGATTTTCAACAATAGTTTATTGTAAACTGATTTCATGAGGATTTACCCTACATTATATCCCTGGAGGAAACAGATTTAAATAAATTAGTAAATAAATATTGGAGCAAATCTTTACATGACAGTAATGCAGTAAGCAGACCAGATAGCGTCTTCACCTGTGGGAGTTCCAGTCATAACAGTGAGGGCTGCCATGGACTTGGTACCGATGTAATGGCTATTGAGCAGGAAGCGGGCCAGATCCTCCACGTTGTCAAACTGACGACTCAGGACCTTCTGGGCCCACTCACACACAAGGCCACAGGCTGCAGACCGCATTTCATCTTCAGCACTGGGCGACTGACCCGACGGCTCCATCAACTCACACTATGGGCCGTGGAAACAAAGCAGTTTAGATGCCTGGATATTTACTTTATTTAATAGCAAATGGTTCAAAGGATGTTTTTTCACATAAAACTCACCCCGTCACCAGATTTTTGCAGATCCAGGTTGGGCAAAGATGGCATGTGAACAAAAGCTTTCTTCCTCAACCCGCTATAACAGTATGTAAGAATGAGTTAAGGTTTTAAAACTTGACAGTGAATCACCATGGATCTAGAGATGGCTGTAATATGCTGGAGCTGGCCTTAGATTCAATCTGACTAAGATCATATTCTGTATCTCATCTTCATTTGTCTTGTCCTTACTAGTGTCTTGGTACAAAGAATCTCAGTGAGCTGGAGATGTGTAAATCTGTTGCCCACTGCATACACTGGGGTTTGTCCACCATAATCCAAATTTCATCTTTTCAGCTCTGGACTGTCATTTTCCTGCATTTGCCTTTCTAAAACTAACTGCCATTGTCTTGTAGCAATAGCATTCTACACTTCTTCAAACAAGATGTACTTACAACAAGGCAGATTGTTTCAAACCGTCTCTCACACTTCATTTTCTGTGCTGGCATTTTTATGCGCTTTAATGGACTTAGCAAACGGATAACTGTGAATGCACAATGTTGTGTGTTACATTTTTTAAGTAGTTTTTGCAAACTAAATTTCCTTCAGAAAAATGTCATGTTGTATTATATCATAAGAACAGAATGTAAGAAAAAAAGGATCAGAAACTCTTCATTGAAACAGTGAGAAAAAAACACTACTACTATGTACTTAAGAACAATGTAATTCTTGGTAGTTACATTTTTCTGAGGTGCTTGGCTTTTTCACTACCATGTTGTCTATGTCATGCATCTCTTATTCTTGTGGATTATTCATGTTAGTTATGATTGCAGTAGCTATTATGTTTGGATTCAAAGAGAAAAAGTCATTCACTGCACTGAAAGCTAAACTGTACATTGACACTGCAAGCAATGAGACCAACAAGCCCAAGGAGCTATTCACTCCCTATGAAGTGGAGTGACCCGGGAAACTGAGCTGATGTGTAGATAGTCAACAAGCTTGTCAGCCAAGAAAAGTTGGCCACGACTGAACTTCGTGTGGTCATCAGCCGTCAATAGCCAGAGTTGCGTGCTTCCTTGGTTCCCTACCGATGTGATTTCATCCCATGAACAATGGCTCTGCCTGCCAAGAGCAAAATGGGCAAGAAGTTGATTACAGCCTTTCAAAGCTTCCCAGTTCTCTACAACCTTCTTTACAAAGACAACAGGCATAAACTTCTCAGAAACACCGGTTAGAGAACAGTTTCATCCATAACCGGGGTTGATAGTAAGCTTGAATCTACTCAGTTCTTGCCAGCTGTGTTGACTTGTTTAAACTAGGTAACGTTATGACAGGCCATACCAGAGCAAGATGTATAATTTGTCTGTTCCAAACTTCGTAGACCATAAAATCAAAGATTCAACATTATCAGTCAGGGATGGAAGCCCCTTCAGTCAAGCCTCTTGCAGTCTGAACGCCTGGCAGAACGGCAGAGCAGAACCACAGACTGACACAGGAAGACTTCGTTGACAGGTTTACCAGAATCAAAGGATATTTGGATTTGCCCCTCATGCCAAGTCGACGCGCCTTCATGTTGGGAAACACATTCTTCATGATCTTCCCAAAGTCTGCTGCACTCAGTGGATTGTAGCCGAGATTGTCACAATAGCTCCTGCAAAAGTAGAGATTCCACCAAAAGATAAGACGGCGGTGCCTCCAAAACCCACGGGTGACCTCTGTTCCCCTTTACCTCTCTTGGCCCCATAATGAAGGTCACATACTCACTTGTATTCATCATACACCTCTTGCTTTGGGAGGGAAGTCTCTGGGTGCTCTTCTAGGTGATTCCGTATCCAGTTGAATGCATACATTTGTTGAGTACGGCTTGATGACATGGAACTCTGATCACTACGATGGTGCATGAAAAAAAAAAGATAATCTTGTGAGGAAGTGTCATTGACTGATATGCATGATTTCTTGTCCTTTAAAAGAGAAACTTTAGTACCATAATCCAGGAGTGGAGGACCCCCTCTGACTCTCAGTCCTAATGTGCAGTATTGGGGGGTTGAGGTGATGAATAGATATGGGGAAACAAATGAAAAACACAGACAGCTGGGTATAGCAAAAATCTATCAGTAATAGTATTGCTTCATAATGATAATCAACCATACAGCTGGGATGAATGAATGATAATGTCTTACTAGGCAAATGAGTCAAAAGTGACCAGTGACCCAGGAAAAAAATAATAAAACATCATAAGCACGAATCACAAAATAAGCGACTTCACAATCATGATAACAAAGGGGATTATAGTAAAACAGCAAAATAAAACCAAAGGCATGAGGAAAATATAGCCTGAATTTATTTTTAGGAGCCGTTACATCCTGTTTAGTCAGTGGATGATGACAAGAAACGGGACAACTGTGCTACAAATGCAGAGAGCGAGGACAAAACAGTCGTGTGTGTGTGACAGAAGTGGCAATGAGCAGAGTGAAATACTCGAGTAAAATGAGTGTGAAGGAGCTGCGAAACACAATACCTTTTATCATTGCCACTGCTGGGACCAGAAGGCAACTTAAGGTAGAGGTAGAGTTTTTCGATGTCTGTAAACTTCTCAACATCTTGCTGCAGAAATTTAACAGAAAAAAGGAGAAGATTGTTAAATGCAAACAGAACAGGAAAAGCACTAATATCCCAAATAACAATCTAAATAAGCACAGGTCTTGTCTTAGCGATACTAATTTGAGGGTGCCTAGCTTAATCTGCCTATGGGGATTAAAACGGCACCTAATTTTACTGCGTGAAAAGACATAATTTCACAAATGAGAAGAGTACAAAAATTTAATTTGGTATCCTAAACTTCACCTTTTTTCCCCAACATAATATATTAAAATCTGCTTTTTTTAAATAACACAGACTAGTTAATAATGGCAGAGAAAATCGAAGGACGGTTACATGAATTAAAACAGTGCAATTTTTGCATATGTAAAGGGGCAGAATTTCAATTAATAGGGTCCTTTCTTCAGAGCTAATTTTTGTCTCATTACAATTGGACGATAGCCTTCAGGTAAGCATGTTCAGTAAATTAACAATACACAGTTTACAAAATAGACTCCAAATCAAAATGCGACACAGGTATGATGTCTGCACACAACCTTTTCACTATGGACTCCACCCAATCGCCTTTCAGTTGGTTCGTAAGAATGGATTCATCTCACCTCTTCCTTTTCTATTTGCCCTCTTTGTTGCTAGGGGAACCAATACTTGAATGAATGAGGTGAGAGCTGTCAGCCAATCAGCAGCGAATAAAAAAAAACCCTGTTTACTACACTCCTTTGCTACATGCATGGAGTGAACTACCTGTCTGTGTCCTTTTTTTACTGACACTATGGTTATGTTTGGATCATCTAAGAATGTCATTTCTGTTAACACTGTCTTAGAACGTCCAACAAATAGAAAACTCCATGTCAAAATTGACCATTTGTCTTTGTGTGGACGCACCAACCATCCACATTCATATGCAGGTCCCATTTAAAAAAAAAGTGATACAAAGAGACTAAACATTTAAATCCTAGTGTAGGGCATGATGTTGTATCATTTCATGCTGTTTACTATGTTTGTTGGGTTTATTTAATTCGTGTATAGCTTTCATTTCAAAATTTCATCTTTTGGTGTGGAAGGCAGAACTGGCATGTGCCACATGGACGCAGATTCTCAACAGTTAAATCAAACTTTTGAGTGTCATTTTTCGCATGTATCGATTTGAATATTTACTCGATATTTACTTGAGCAAGAAGGCATCGCATCAGAACTGGTTTCTGATCAGCCTCTTCTTGCTGCACAGTATCTGGGCGAGGTTTCTTCCTAGGTTTTGTGTTGGTCACATTTGGACTCAAGATGTACATATGCACTGTACTCGCATAGAGTGACAAGACTAGACCAGGCAACCAACTAAAGGCTGAGCTGCAATTCTAGTGTATGGCTAACGGACAAGGTTGTTCTCTGAGCCCAGCCTCCAGACATGCACACTTGAAAATGTTTATCAGGAAAATTACAATATATTAAAAATCAGCACAATTTATGGTGTCGTGTCTGCAGCCCAGCCCAAAAATACATATAATCCAAGTGAAAATGTACCAAAGATGCAGTGACTATCTGACCACCTCAATCAATTCCAAAGGTGGACAGAGACACATTTGATGAGATTTACATCAAAATGTAAATGCAATGTGACTCCAATCTAGGTATAGCAGCTAATTTTTGTGTGCGAATCAAACCAGGAAGCAAACAAAATCAAAAGTCGCCATGTCGCTCAGTTAGCAAACTTCCTGTCCACACTGGACTGTCAGGATGGGGAGGTGGAACCAGGTTTACTGGCAGTTTTAGGAAAAAAAATGTAAATATTATGCAAAGAAGGGACATGTTTGTCAACCTGCATTTTGCTGGAGAAAGAGAAATCTGATTTCAAATTTTGATGTAAATTTAAAAGTAATCCAGTTAAATCATATTGAGAGACCATTCGAATGAGACACTAATTGACGCTGGGTGTAAAGGCAGGCATTGTGCACCAATAATCCCAGTCTGGTGTTTGGTGTGAGACAATAGGTATACTGAATGTGTAAAAACTCACAAGAGCCAAAGAGGGGATCTTTTTTATCAGTTCAGGAGTTGCACATGACAGGGAGTCAACTTATCTGCCAACCACCAGACTGACTTGTCAGAATGGAAATATAGACTCTCAGACACTGCCACAACACAGAGACAAGGCTTTATCATGCAGTGTCAGTTTCATTACACCTCACCACATAATGTAAGTAGTTCAGTCCATGGTTAACTCTGTATGAATGGACCGACTTAAAATCCACTCATTCCAGTTAAGGAAAGAGAGGCACTGATACCATTTACCTATTATTGCTTCATTTTCTAATTAAACTATTTATGTACAGAAGCATACTGAGAAAAATACCAGTCTCAGTAGTTTGTTTGTTTGTTTTTTGGTCGCTTCCTATGCTGTTATTGTGCAGAGTATTGTGGAAAATAAGGTTGATAGGATTTTCCAGGACAGTAAATTTTAAAATATTTTCGTTATTATAATCAAAAGCCTTTCTCCCATCTCTTGCTGTAATTTAATTAATGGCTATGCATATTTCAGTGTTATAGGACGCAGTTTTTGGTGTTGTTACTATACTTCATATTGGCTTGAGGTCACTACCCCCACTGCACCAGGCTATAAATAAAAACAGATGGGATGATATGTTTATTTTACAGTATGATTTGATATGTGATATCGGGTTCACAATTTGATACAACCACGCTATGGTGTAATAAATAAAATTTCAATGATAGTCATCTCTAGCATATGGCACTGACTTTGTAGAATGTAAACCTTTTTTTTAATTGTCATTGCAATGTGCAAATTATATGATTTGTTGGGTTTGTAAAATTAACGGAGATCAAAGCCATCTCATTTGTGCCTACTACAGCAGAATAAAATGTACATAATATCACAATTTATTTTTCCACCCCACAATATTAATTACCACATTTGTGCATTGCAATATACGGAATTAAAATATAGTCCCATCCCTAAATCAAAGAAAACACAATGATTTTCTATAACAACATGCAAAACAATTTTTTTCCATTCCACCAAGTAACATTAAGATGACACCAAGATATTAGAGTCTTCTGTCTGGGTGTCAAAATTGAGTAAAAACATGACCTTCGTTGAGGGAAGCCAATTTCAATGTACAGTCCACCGGTTACTCACCAATATGTTGTCCACTTTTGATTGTACAGATTTGCTACAATGAGGGAGAGAGCAAAAACCAGAAGCGTTATTGAAGGTGGATTGGATTATAAACAATCAAACATGCAAGATTTTCATCTCAATCAAGGGATACTTTTGATGTGATCACGCTTGGGTCAAATTTTGCTTCCTATCCCCACTGTCCTGTGCTGGTGTGCATAATATTCCGATGATGCTAAGGAACCGGAGGTAAGCTAGGCTAGTCCAAGAGACATTCATATCACACATGAAACCTTTCTGTGGCTGCTACATTACGAGCAGTTTAGTTTGACACCTGTCATGCACGTCATGTTGAGCATCAGCATCACTCGTGGATTTGGTGTCATCTGTAACATGGCCTCCTATGGCTCGGTGGTAATGATTATGGCTAGTGCTGTATGCAACCCGACGATAGCGTCTAAATAATCAATAAAGAGCTACCTGATGATGCTTGTTTTCTTGCTTCTATTGCATTTCAGCCATTAATTTACCGTTAGCATGAGAGCGGTCTGGTTATTTTTGTCGCTTTGTGCAGCACAGCCTCCTTGGCCACTTCAGTGCTGGATACGCTAATTATAAGCTACGGCTAGCAAAGGACAGTGTGGTGCGCTGTGGCTGCTGATTGATATTTTCATCCTTACCAAATTGAATTCTTTATTTTGAACTGTAATGCATTTGCCTCAGGCCCCTGAAGTCCTGGCACTAGCGTTGGAAGAGAGCCTAATCCCGAGGTAGGCTTCTGACCAGGTTGTTGTTGATCATCAGCCATCACGATGAGTCTGGAGGGGTGGTGGGGAGCTTTAACAAGTAGGCCTCATCCCCGGCTGTGCATTACACCGGACCCACCGTTGGTGAGCGACTCAATTAGCTAGGACAACCTGCTAAATCGACAATAAAGCATGGCTACCAAACACTATGATTTGACCCCTGGAAAATAGAAAACAAAACAAAACAAAAAAACACTCGGGCATACAAAAGACATTTCGCAGAGGACTCCACTGCCGCAAATAGCACGCCTGCAGCAGCAGCAGCTACAGACGAGCTGCGTCAAGTTCGCCACAGAGAGCAGGAACCAGACCGGAAAGCAAGTGATTTAACCTCCAAAATAAAACGTTTACAAAATAAGAAACAAGTGTTGGGAATGCACCCAACAGCAAATGTCACATCAAAATACCCAGTGAAGTCTATAATATAAGAATATAATATAATATAGTATAATATTATATAATATATCTGAAAAATAGACACTAACTGCATTGCATAGCACAATTGGACTGGCCATGTAATATCCAATCCA
>OMKZ01033670.1:0-17861 GCA_900302535.1 Neoniphon sammara | reverse complement strand
AAAAAAAAAAAAAAAAAACTTGAGGGCTGAACATTTGCAAAAGAATATGCAGTACCTGTTTCATGTGTGTTTATTACAAAAAAATTAAATCGTTCATTACAGAGTTGTGGAAAATGTGGCTTATCAAGTATATGTGCGCCTCTGTTCCTTGGCAGCTCCTGCTGTGCTCCTTATATGAGATCTACAAAGCACTGGAAGAGGAGATGGACAGAAATGCTTCACATCCAGGTGTTGCACCAATATATTTCCCTCAGGAACTCGCCCGTCTGGACTCCCTCGAGAGAGATCTGGAGCACTTCTTCGGCCCAGACTGGAGAAAAAAAATTATCGTTCCTGCAGCCACACAGAGATACCAGCAGAGACTTCGACAGGTGAGTGCTAAGACATCAGGACTGAGGGAGGACCAGTTATTTAGATATCTATAAATGCACAACCAAACTTTACATGTCCCTGATTTTCAGATTGGCAGAGAGAACCCAGCGCTGCTGGTGGCCCATGCCTACACTCGTTACCTTGGTGACCTGTCAGGAGGGCAAGTGCTGGGGAAAATTACCCAGAAATCTATAGGGCTGAGTGGAAAAGAGGGACTTTCGTTTTTCTTGTTCCCTGGTGTGACCAGCCCCAACCGCTTCAAGCAGCTGTACAGGAGCCGCATGAACAGCATCGAGCTGACAGATGAGGAGAGGAAGGCTGTGCTGGAGGAGGCCGTCGCAGCCTTCGAGTTCAACATCCAGGTGGGTAAATTAGAACATAAGATTTTATTAAGAGTAGATTTAGACACTTGTTTACTTGTTCCAAATGCAATCCAATTGTTTTAAATGTCACTATAGTTATACTGAAACTAGCAATGTCAAAAAAAAAAAAAGGGGAAGTAAATCTGGCCAGGAAACGGCTGATAGATGCAGAGTAAGCATGTTACCAACTTGACGTTTTTCTCATCTATTTCCTCCAGGTATTTGATGACTTGCAGAAAATGTTGAGTTTCACAACAGAAAAAAACGACCAGCCAAAGACCAACACTGTCAACTTCCCATCTTCACCCATCATGCAGTTCACCATGGGGATATGTGTTGCACTGGCCACTGTTGGAATGGGAATCTACGCATTGTAGCTGCTTTTACCAGCACCTTTGCCCTACTGCAAACTCGTTTAACTGTCAATATATGTACTGATATGCACATACAGCACTTTACTAATCGCTTAATGCAATAAATATAGCCAAGAGTGAAATTATAGCCTAATTCACAAAGCACCGCTTCAAAACCAAACATGGCGGCATGTTAAAAATTGTTTCTCCTCAGTTGTTATTTGTACATGCATTTGATTAAAAGAGCAAAATTCTGAAATTTTACAACTGTTTCATCTCATCTCTGTTATTGATATGGCTTTGTTTTGGTCCAGAATCACAACATTCACAATTTTGCATTCTGTTCCCAGAATAACCAGTCTACATCAGAGACTTATGAAACAATGTGGGAGCTTAAGTCTTAATGTGTTTTCAGAAACTTTTTTTTTTTTTTTTAAACAGAATGAAGACCACATCACTTGGCAACATGTTTATTTTATTACTTATTACCCTTTTACAATGAATACACTGAAATCCTAAACATCTTTTTCCATTTTTCAACCACTAATCCAAATTTAATGGTTTCTATTAAATTCCAGCTAAACAGACAGTGACAGTGCTGGACCCAAATCCAACTCAATCAGTTCCAGGTTTGGCGGCACAGAATTGTTTGACAAGTAGGCGTCCAAGTTTTACTATGAGTGAGATCAGAAAATATGGTAAATAATAGAGTAGCATACAAAATGGGTGATTTTTGCCCAAACTATTTACATAAACAATATGGATATCTATCAGAGTACACAGATGGCTCTACTTGACTCTGTACAGCACTTTCCTCTGCATGCGGTGCTGAAGCTCTCCCCTCCTCATCATCAGATGGAGGACTTTGTAGATTGCGTGCTCTGGGTATTTCTGTTGGGGAGGAAAAGGAGACTGTTCAGCGGACTCAGACCAAAAACACAATACACAAGCCAGTCCAATATCCAGAAGATTCAGCTAACTGAAGTGTTACCAAAATGTATCTAGAAAGAAGCCCTTGTTCTTGATTCTAAGGGATCGAAACAGTGTTGATGTTTACGTTAGCTGAAAATGTGGTCAAATGTCACTGTAGTTGTTATGGAAATCTCAAAATGACATCACGTTGGATAAGAAATATCTACATGGATAAGAAAAATGCAGCAAACAAAATGGGCCGAGGAGGATAAGGTGCATTGTAATTAATTTGCGGTTTTACAATAACTTTTTCCTATAAAACTGTAAGTAATCATCACTTCAAACTGTTGATACTGACTTGTTTGGTGAAGTCTTGGATGATGCTGTGCTCGGACACCTGGGAGCCGATAGCAAAGCGCCTCTTCAGCTGCTTCTCAATACGTGAGATCATCTCCTGGTCCTCCTGTGTTGTGAAGCCCTCCACTCCTAGACACAATATACAGACAGACATTAGAATATTTAAAATATTTGCACTGTGCACATTTAAAATACTGACACACCCACCTGAGGTGTACCAAATAAGTAGGATGTCTAACCATTTTACAAAATTAAAAACAGCACTTTGTAATATAGTAATTCTCTTGCTGGTAACATTGTAGGCACTGATTCATGTATGCAATTCACCTCTACAGTGGACAATGAGATCGACGTACAGATGTATGCTCATATAATAGAGACCAATTTGTGATAGATCCATCGCTAAAAATACGACAGTGTGCACACACCTGAGAGGCTTCCAGAGAGCGCAGCGTCCAGCGTGGAGACCTGGAAGAGCCGCAGGGCCTCGTCCACCTCCTCCTCTCCAGCCACAGCCTGCAGCTTCATCTTGGCCAGGGACTCTGCGATTCGCACAACAGCCTCCAGCTGCCTGAAAGTGCAGGGAATATAGAAGTAAGTGAGATTGTGATGCCAGGCTCACCATCCAAGGCATCTGTGCACATATGAGCAAAGGGGCTACAAGATAAGCAAGGTCCTAACACTAAATATTCCCATTTAGAGAAAAGATGAATGATTCCTTGGTAGAATTCAAGTGACAGTAAAGTCATGTAGGAGGTTATATACATACCTGACAGTGATGGGGATGGAGGCTCTCTTGTCACTTTCTCTTTCATGCTCCCTCGCTCCGCTCCTCATCACCACGTATCTGTTCTTCAGCTTCTCAGCGGCCGCAGCAGAGAGTCGAGGTCCGCATTTACTGTCAGGAACATTTACACCAAATATTTATCTCGATCACATGATAGTATGCAGAATAACTGTTGAGAGAGCCAATCAAAATCAATTTGAAGGAGAACAATTCTGCACTTGTGTCACGTGAATGAAAGAATTCAGGGAGACTCACGCTCTGGCATAAGCGATGTATTTCTTATAAGTAGCCAGTGGAATCTCTCCCTCGACACCTTCAGTCTGTGTCTGAGCACTAAGGTGGACATTCATCACGTGACGAGCCAGGGTCTACAAACATAAGAGAGGGGGGTAAACATCAGACTCAGAACAACTCCACTGCTGAAACAAAGCTTTTTTTAACGACCGCCTCCCTCACCATGTCTCTCTGCTGGTCGTGCTGGTCCTTGATGATAAAGATCATGTCGAAACGGGACAGGATGGTGGGCATGAAGTCGATGTTGTCCTCTCCCTTTGTGTCGTCCCAGCGGCCGTACACGGAGTTCGCCGCAGCCAGAACAGAGCAGCGAGAGTTCAGGGTGGTGGTGATGCCAGCCTGGAAGAAGTCAAAGCGTCAGTTTGCTTAGTAGCTATATAGACAGTCAGTCTTAGTTTGCCCAATACTGTACTGACTCTGTGATATATTTGGAAAAAGAGCAGCACCTTGGCAATGGAGATGGTCTGTTGTTCCATGGCTTCGTGAATGGCAACTCTGTCATCCTCTCTCATCTGAGTAACAAATAAGAATAGTTTAGTCTGTGTAGTCCTATGACAGACATGAAGTTTAAACTTAGGCAACATTTCTTTACCTTGTCAAACTCATCAATGCACACAACTCCGCCATCAGCCAGCACCATGGCTCCTCCCTCCATGATGAATCCACGAGTGTTGGGGTCCCTCAACACAGAGGCGGTCAGACCAGCAGCACTGCTGCCCTTACCTGACGTATAAACCTGACAGGGCAGAATGGAAACTTAGCATCAATGGTGGATGAGTTTTATAATCACACCGGTTTCATACAGTTTACTATATTTCTAGTCCAAAGGGAACTCTGATGGATAAGTACCCCAATAGGTGAGCATCTCTCCACAAACTTGAGCAGCTGAGACTTGGCTGTACCGGGGTCACCCAGCATCAGCAGGTTGATGTCTCCTCTGCGGGTGAGGCCGTCTGGAAGTCTAAATGACAGGAAGCAATGCAATTACTTAAAGCAAAAGGAGAAGAGACACTGTAAACCTCAAAACAAGGAAATGGTGAGGAGACATTCCGTTTCCCACTGCATCAGGTAAGCTCACCTCTTCCTTGAACCACCAAACAACAGACATGTGATGGCCTTCTTCAGATCCTCACTGCCATAGATGGAGGGGGCCACTGAGCTTGCCAGAGAGGTGTAGACATTAGGGGAACCAGCCAGTGCTCTAAGTTCCTCCTCTTCCTGTGGAGAGACTGATCCAGTAGCTCCACGACCTGGAAGAGACAAGGGGGAAAAAAATATATATTTCGCTGGTGACCAGTGTGCATTGTCTACTCTATGTAAAGTCATGGTGTGCATGTATCACATTAATATATCATATAGTTTAATGTTTTATACAGGAAATGATCTTCACCTGCCCCTTCTGTGTCCACCTGGATGCCAACCACACGCAGGTAAGATGCGCGGATGCCCACACCGGCCCCTTTGTCTCTGCCTTTGGTTTTAGTGGCAGCCGACTTCTTAATGGAGTAGATACCCATGATGGTCACCCTGTTCCCTGGCACCACACGGTCACACAGGTACCTGAAAAAGGATGAAAAACAGACTCTGAGCTTTGATGTCGCCTGGATTGATACATATTAAAACGATCAAGTCACTCATGTTCTCAGTGGGTACTTGACTCCCACTACTTCTGGTTTATTCAACTGCTATTGAGGCTGTGCTTTTCCACAAAATCAGTGTGTTTATATCCTCACATCTCTTACTGTATAAGAGCATGATGAAATGCTACATAGTTGTTTGATTATATTTAATGAATCATTGTCTCCTGCAAGATGCTCAGATGTCAATAATAAATTTACATTATATGGAGAGGAAATGCTAGCACTGGCTTGAGAAAGTGCACTTTACCTATCACAGTAGAGCTGTAGGTGACGGGGCATCTCTCCATGTGGCACCGCATCGGGAGACTCCTGTAGGCGGAGCGTCTGGAAGTCCACACAAACACAACGGTCTGGGATGATGAAGTACGGATCCACAGGACACTTCACCCTGCCAGCGTTCTCACTGAGGAGAGGAGAGAGGCCAAAAATATTTAGACCAAAGCAACCAGTGCCATCTGTGCTCCTAACCCTTGAAAGCCCTGCCTCGGGGAGATTAGATTGCTAGTTTTATTATTATTCTGACACCATGATCTGCATTTACTCACACACGATGTAAGAAAGTTTGACATACACTGTAGTCAACACTTTGTCATGAACTGAGATGGTCACACTCACGTGTTGCACTTGCGTGGCAGAGCATAACCCTGCAGGCCCGGAGGCAAGGGGATGTTACTGATGACAGAGCGGCAGCCACGACACTGCAGACACACTTTGGTGGCCTTCGCCCGCACTGCTGTGGCTGAGATAATGATGCCGGGCACCTTGACCAGACGAGACACCTGCTCTGACTACAGGGGAGAGAAAAGAGATATGGTCAAGTTGTGGGTGGAAGAGAAGGAAGTGAGATGTAAAGACACAGATGAAAAAATATGGATCATGGCTATGCTGGCAATTAGATGGAAAGCATTAGAAATGGGAGACTCGCCATTCTGGATGTTTCCTTGCAAGCAGACTATACAATAGTCTAAAAGTTAGACAACTGACACAAAATTGGACAAAAATAAACACCGGCACCGTCTTTTAGTTTCCAAACTGAACCACACCGCTTTACCTTGAGGCTGCGGATGGAGGCACTGTGAGCATCACTCTTCAGCATGACCTGGATGTCCTGCACCGTCTCCTCCCCCACAGGGCGGGGACGGGTCACCTCATCGGCTACCTCTCTGGCAGCTTCCTCCAGCTGTCAACCAGACCACAAACAAGGGAATAAGAGGTGTTTTTGATGTAAACATTGTATCCACAGCAATCATGTCTGTTTTTAGGACAAAACAATATCCATACATTAAATATGAGAGACTTGTGAGGGGTCAGTTATCTTGATTAGGGGCTGTAATTCTTGCTTTCATGATACCCCTTCATAATAACTCCAGTCTCACCAGAGGCAGGTTCTCCGTAGGCAGCTTATAAAGGCAGTCCGACAGATCCTCGTCAAAGCTGGCCAGGTCCTCCATCTCCACCTCCACCCAGTACTCCCCCAGGGTGTAGTGTCTCTTCAGCTCATCTCTGAGGGAAAACACACAGGAAAAGATCAGCTAACTCAGAAAGGAGGAGGGAATCTTACAGGAATATATGCATATGTTGGTAGTGAACAGCACACATCAAGGCTACACTCACTGATGGCTTAACTGAGGGGTTAACTTAGCAATGACAGCATCATGGCTGTCATAGATTATTCAAATGAAGAATGAAAAGGTGTAGTTAAATTTGTAAGTAAATAAAGCTAGGGACAATCTTTTTGTACAGAGACGTAACGTTGGTAGAAAGGAAACCCACCAAAAACTCGTTATTTTTATTTGCAAAGTAAAGCTGACCCACATTTACAGGTCGAACCTTCATGACACAATTTCACATGATGTGAAACAGTATGAAACCTATATAACGTGTGTAAACACGGCCTTTTAAATGAAAAGGAAGAATTTGATCTTCGAAAAGTTTATTTTTATTTTATGACAAAAATTTTGATGATACTGGTTTGCCACAAGCTGTTTACTGATTAAATGTCCCAGTTTACCTCACCGTTTCATTTACATCAAAGTTTACATTTCGTCTCACCTGTATTTAAATGTGAATCCGGTGCGGTCGGTTCCGACTCTGAACTGCCGGAGGAATTCACGGAACCGTTTCTTGATCTGGGTCCGTTTCTGTGCGCCCTCGTCCACACCATGTCCCTCTCCACCTCCCAAACTGTCACTGTAGTAAACTCCAGGGTCGTCAAAACCAGACATACTGAGCCGTACAGGTCAATAAAACACGATAAACAAAAATATAGATATTATGCGCTCGCTTTTGTTCTTTGAAAACCAAGGAGACTTGGAGTAGACCCGAGTGGCTGTCACACACAAAGATCACCACGATATCTGTTTCGCGGCAAAACGAGTTCCCGTCTGTTTCCCGCGAGCCGATTCTCCACATTCGAGTCTCTCATTGGCTGACAGTAAAGGCTCTGTGTTTTTATTGGTCAAATGGCTTCAGGGAAGGCGTATCGTCTCAAAAATAAGGGCGGGACTTGTGAGTGGTGGCGCGAAAAGACAACAGGAGGAAGTACGTGGGAGGAGCAAAAACGTAAGCATTTAAAGTAGAAAGAGACAGGAAAAACAATGCCCTTCTGATGCTTCTGACACTGCTTGTAGAAAACTGTGCTTTTTGCATTCTATAGGAAAAGAACAATACGGCTATTCTGTCGTTATATCAAAATAAGATTGTTTCCTCACCATATGTCATCACAAATCATGTTCCAGCTGGGTAAAAGTTTGGCTATTTACTCACAGGCATTTTATAACAAGGAAGAAAATCAAGGGTTCTTTTAAAATAATTCACAGATTTTATCCCTTGTAATGACTGCATAAGTTATTACAGTAATGTCACACTTGCTTGACACCTGTGATATGTTATGCTATGCCTATGGCTGTAGTCTAAAAACAGAAATTAATAAAAATAATTGTGAACATTTCAATCTGTGTCCTGCTGTGTTGCACGACCGCAAAAGCAGCTATCGAAATTCAACTGAACTCTATCATTAGCGACCAGGTTCATACCATTATCATAGCTTGTATTGCTCTTGCTAGCTTCTAGCAGTATCTGCAACCTTAGACAGTAAGCACCGTCAGATATATGTCATTTAACTTAATATAACCCATTGAATGCTACGAACTGTGGTGGTTTATGTGGCTGAGCTTGAGTATTTTATTTTTAAACGGCAAACTGACACCGTCTGAAACACATGACGCCTGTCCTCTGCTTTGGTCTTTGCTGCAAAACCCCTCGCCTCAGCGAGTCAGCGACTTGCCGTAAGTGAGGTTATACGGAAGTTAGTCCGCTAGCATGGAAACATTACATGGCCGCCGTTACGACTGTTCTGGAAAGTTGATTTGAATTCTGTTCTATTTGTTTGAAAACTCATAAAGCCTAAGAAGATTTACACATTACAGTGAACCGCTGCTATGGCGTCGCCTTTGGAAATGACAGAAATGTACGACAACGCTCTGCTAGGCATCCTGCAGCATGTTGGAAACATACAACACTTTCTGCACGTCTATTTTGGGTTTCTGTACCGCAAGACGGACTTTTATCGCCTGTTGACAAGTCCCAACGACTCGATGGGGTTTCCTGCCGGTGTGGCGGAGAAGATGGTGCTGAAAACATTCAGGCGGTTTGAGCAGCTAGCACAGCAGGACCGAGCGAGACAGATGGGTGAACTGCAACAGAGAGTGGAGAGTAAATCCGTTCCTCCTGCGGTTGAAGAGGTGGAGGTCAACTCTGAGCCGCAGAAGGAGACCGTAGAGCAGAACACAGAGGCAGCCCAGGTACAGAGCCCTCCCTTGGGTGCTTCCTCTGCGCCCTTAAAAGCAGCTCCCACCTCTAAGCCTGACCCCGACAGCAGCAGTGCAGCCAACCCGTCCGAGGGAGCCCAGGCAGCTGCAGCCAGCACTGACTCACCAAAAGGGTCCCAGGAGCAGTTTCAGTCCGACCCAGATAGTTACAACGGGGCGGTGAGGGAAAACTACAGCTGGTCTCAGGATTACACTGACGTGGAGGTCCGCGTCTGTGTCCCCAAAAGCGTTGTCAAGGGTGCGCAGGTGTCTGTCAGCCTGCAGACCAGCAACGTGCGTGTGTGCGTGAAGGAGGGAGCCGGAGAGAAAGTGCTGATGGAGGGAGAGTTCTCGCACAAGATCAACACCGAAGACTCTCTGTGGAGCCTGGAACCCGGGCGCTGCGTGGTTTTATCCCTCGCCAAGAGCAGCGAGGTTTGGTGGAGCGCAGTGCTGAAAGGGGAAAAGGAGATCGACGTAAACCAGATCAACCGCGAGCGCTCCATGGCAACGGTTGACGACGAGGAGCACGCCGTCCTGGACAGACTCACCTTCGACTACCACCAGAAGCTGCAGGGCAAGCCACAGAGTCATGAGATGAAGGTGCATGAGATGCTGAAGAAGGGCTGGGACGCCGAAGGGTCACCGTTCAAAGGGCAGCAGTTTGACCCCTCCATGTTTGACATCCCACCCGGAGCTGTGCAGTTCTGAGGCATGCACACATCCAAATATGACGTGATTAAATTTGCAAGATTTTGGTTGAAGTAAACATTAATCGTAGAGGAAATCAGTAAGGCTACCAATCTGGATCTGTATGAGGCAGGATAAAAAGTTTTGGTAGAGGGAAAAAAAAACATCTTGTGATGTTTTGGGGGAGTACTAAAATGGATGAATATGTGTTTTGTAGCCATTTGTAATTGTTTATATCTCCAGTGCCTGCCTCTGTTTGCCCTACTTAGTGGTTATTATTTTCATTTTTGCTTCCTCCACTGATGCCCCTACCTAATTGTTAATGTTCCACTGGGTGAATCTTTTTTTTTTTTACCTGAAACCTTGGGCAAACACCAGTCTTCTTTCATCACCTTTTATTTAAGGTTTTGGCTGGTCATTGGTAGGATTTTTTTTTGACTTGCTTATGATTGCTTTCTCTGTATCAGTGTGTGTTGTGTATCCATGAAAGCATTAAAATATGAAAAAATAATAATAAACATTAAAAAGAGCTCTTTTTTTTTTTATTAAGTTACATATGTGGAAATGAGTTATTGTACCCAAACAGAATGTTTACTTATTATAGGACTGGTTAACAGTATTGATAAAAAAAAATGACCATCATTTGTGCAAATTTCAGAGACCAAATATCACTTATTTTTCCAAAGCTGCATAAGAACCCAACAGATTTCATGTTACACAATCTGCTGTTTGCCTGCACTCTGTCTGCACTGAGACAAAGGCATAGTAGGTCTTGCCCCCTGCAGAGAGCAAGTGTTGAGTGAATGAGGTTCATGGTCTTTGGGTTATTATTGTATGATTTCAAAAGAATATGACAGTAAGTGATGAAAATAAGCATTCTTTTCTCCACCCCTTCAAAAAGCTCCTTGCTCAAGTGAAACATACATAAATTCCTTCAGGGGATTTTCAGATGCATGCTGGTAATTGTGGGGCAATGTGTCCACCTGAAAAAATAAAACACGCACATCTAATTCTGCACAGACGCTGAACCAGCAAACTATAAAAAAATGCCATAAAACAAAACAGGATCTGCACAGTTTTTGCTCCCATCCATAAATTTTTACAGCCATCATGTTTCAAATGACGTGCTTTTCAACAGACCATTCATTAGTCTGATGAACAGCATCCCAGGCTGATAATTATTTTCACAACCATCAAAATCAAATTGTGGGTAACTTTGGGCGTTCAACTACATTCAATGTAAAATCAATATGTTGCAATCCATAACATCGTTTTTGCGACACCTGTGTAGGAATCTTGAAATAAACAGACCTAATTTTTCTCCACCAAAAAAAAACAATAACACCTCAGCTTGTTAGCAAAGTTGTTTATTCAGCTGAGAAAAGCCAACACAAAAATAACATTAATCACATCTGACCTGCCAGTGTAACCAATATTTTCATCAACACCATTCATAGGTCATGTGAGTAACAGTCCATGCTATGTAACAGCCTGCATGGTCTGCAAGGGCAAGCAGCTCCATTTCCCTTCAGTATTTCATACTGGTTGCTAAATTCCTCTGTTTCTTCCTCGTCTGTACTAATTAGGACACGACTCCGTGCTTTCTGCCTGTCTGGATGAAAGCGTCAACGCAGCGGTCAATGTCTTCATCTGTGTGGGCTGCTGAGATTTGAACGCGGATTCTGGCTTTGCCCTTTGGTACCACCGGGTAGGAGAATCCGATCACATACACTCCTGTGGGGAAGAAGAAACGTGTGACAAAAAAGCTGGGAAAACAGCCGCACTGTCCAAATAAAATTCAAAGAATGAGATTATGGCCCATCTGTTGTGGGCTTTCAAGATGGTTAATGGTTCATTAATTAACGGTTAATTCTTATCGATTGTTTCTTATAGATTGTATTCTTTTAAAATATGCTACTGTGGTCAAAGGCAGACATGTTCCCAATATAAACACTGTTGTTACCCAGTCTCCTCCTTCAGAGTTATTTACTTATGACTCTCCATGAATTTAATGTCTCCCTCTAGAGGTTGATCATTTGCATGTGTAACTGAAATGCCTGTCTAAATACAGGAGAGGAGGTGCAGAGATTGAGTATTTCATGTAACTGATCCCTGTTGTTTAATGATGCATCATTATGTCAAACTGAAGATATACATACGGATGCACATGAAGGGTTTTATTCCTAAATGCTGCCTAATTATCATTGCTCAATATTGCAAAAATGCAACTGACCATAAACTCGTATCTTTGAAAACAGATGTTTTTTCACAGCAGGCATTTTGACATGGAATAGCAGGTAAACACAGGTGTTAGGAATGAGACAAATTAGGGTTCCGTTCCATTTAAGTGTAGCAGAGTCTTTTCAGTGAGCCAGCATGAGCAATAGCAGGACCCTGGCTCTGTTAGACCTTAATTAATGTTATTAGTGACACCTGTGTTTACCCTGCTATTTCATGTCAAAATGACTGCTGTGAAAAAGGTCTGCTGCACTCTGTAGTCTATTTTTCTTAAATGCCTCCAGTCATTTTGTAAGAGTAGGTGCCACTTTTATAACTATGGATGTCTCATTTTGGAATGAAAGCCTTCATATATAATTTCAGCTGCTGTAAGTCCAGTGGATCCGATTCACTGTTGTCTCACCCAGCTTCAGCATGTCATCGGCCATCAGAGAGGCGAGCCGTGCGTCTCCTAACATCACAGGGCAGATGGGGTGAGCTGAGCCTGAGATGGTGAACCCGGCCTGGGTCATCTTGTTCCTGAACCTGAGAGTCGGCAGAGGAGAGAAAAACACTTTGGTAATAATTATGTCACACTTTACAGATGTTTGTAGAGAAACATTCTTCTTGTTTAATGTATGCACTCCTGGGAATGGGGTTGGGAGTAAAATAAATGTGCACAGAGAGACGAGGAGGCAAATTTCCATTTTAATAATATGACAGATGAGCCAATAAAAGGCAAATGTGCTACTGTTGCAGTGCCTTCTGCTTTAGTGCTGTGCTGCATAAGTTCTGATCTATGAAGAAAATGTATTAGTCACTGTCCACTTTTTTTAACCATCTGAGCACCACCCTGCAGTACATGGGAAAAGAACTATAAAAATGTCTCGTGTCCTAATTCTATGTTGGTATATTTTTGTTGTGCTGCGATCCAGTGTTATTCATGGCTTTTTCACAATATTTTGCCTGCAATTCCGCACCCTGTCAGAAAGGCCTCCAAGAGGATGTGCTCTGGTTGCATATTTAAAGAGGCAATTTTCAGTTGTCTCATTGCCAGGCCTGACCTCTCCTGTGGGTGTTCTTGGCACTGTTTTTAAACATCAGTGGATGGACAAGGTCAAGAAACAGCATGGAAAACTAAATTATTCCTCCCATGCTTTTAAATGAATTCTGCCTAAGCATATATGAAATTCAATGGAAAAGCATGTTGGTTACAGCTAAAGAAGTGGGTTATAGACTAAAAAGTTTTCACATTTCACCTCCGAATCATTTTCCCCTTTATACCCATAAGCAAACATATAGCCTGTTGCTTGTGACAACAAACTCAAAAAAGGCTTATCTGTTTTTGTCAGAGGGCCTAAGTCAACAGTTGCATAATGTTGCCGTCAGATGAAAAACACATTTCAAAAGGTCATACTTTTGGAAAAATTAAGAAAAGCAGTCTTCCGCACAGATTAACCACAACTCATTTTTGAAAAATTTTGTTTTTGTTTTGAATGAATTTGAGCTAAGAAACATGTAAACCCTCAAATCAAGAAAAAAAAAGCATGAATGTCAACAGAAATGCAGTTATCAAGTTTTCCCCAACAGCAGTAGATAACCTACTGGTGGGCGTCTCCCACTCACACCAAACCACTACAGCCAGCAGCCCCACCCCCTCACCCGTCTGCACAAACACACCTCATGGTTTTGGCCGTCATGGTCTCTGCGATCTCACTGGACGCGAGCAGCAGCTCCACGGCCCGGGTGGCACAGCCTACCACTGGAGGGGGGAGGGAGTTGGAGAACAGGTACGGCCGCGAGCGCTGCCTCAGCAGGTCAATCAGGGGCTTGGGGCCAACTGTGTAGCCACCTGACAGAGAAAATATGCAGAGATGTTTTTAAAAATCTGACACAGGAATAGTTACATCACATCCTGTGTACTGGGAAATTATGAAATGCAAAGTGACATTACATATAGAGCTGAGACAACTGGATAAACTGCCATTTTGTTAACAAAAAGAGTTGTGGCAATCCGTTGTCAGAAGTTGAATTTGTCATCAAAGTAAGGACATATTCAGTTCAGATTGAAGGAAACATACCAGCTGCTCCTCCCAGTGCTTTTCCCAGCGTGGAGTTTACAATGTGAACTCTGTTCATCACTCCCAGGAGCTCATCTGTTCCTCTGCAAAGCAGAACCATTAACCATTAGTCCATATTCTAAGACTAACCCCTTGTCTAGACAACAAGAGTATCAGACGCATTTTTTACTCGCGCATCTTGTAGCGTGAACGCTGTCGTCTCGCGATCGCGATGCTGACGTGTCGCTTGCAGTCTAGACAAGGGGTAACATGATAGGAAGATACAGAGCTTTAATAAAATTATTAACTAACCGGTTATATTATATAAACATGATAAACACACTCTTGATCTCTGTCCAATTCTTTTATTTGTTTATTTATTTTCAATTGTCTCAGCTTCCCTAATTCTTATGTAGTACATTAACTCAATCTATGTTTTTGTTGTTTTGTTCCTGTGATTTGGTGTCAAGTAAGTTGTATCAAGTGCACTTTAAAGAAACAATTCACCCAAAATACATAAAATTTGTGGTGTTCTTCAGCAGGATATCAGCATCATTTCTTTTTTGAGGTTTTCACCTGTACATTTTTGATGTGTTTCAGCTCCACAAGCAAATATGCATCTAGCCCCATTGTACCGCTGAAACTGCTGAAGACCGCTGAAACCTCACCAAATCACACAGAAACTGGATCTGGATTGTGTATTTTGGGTGAACTAATCCTTTAAATAAAACTGGACTGAATCATTCCTTCTTTATTACCTGCCCCGGGGTCCCAAGAAGCCAGTGGCGTGGCATTCATCGATGAAGACCAAGGCTCCGTACTGTTCAGCCAGGTCGCAGATTCCCTGTAAGGGAGCCACGTCTCCGTCCATAGAGAAGACGCCGTCCGTCACCACCAGGCGCACACGGGACGACTGAGGAGGAGAACAGGGTCATCACGGTCAGTGGAGCAAACACCAGCCTCATCACAGCATAATCAATACTGTAACCCTCTCATGACCCCGTGGCTTCAATGATGTGGGTTTTATGGACAGACTGTGAAGTGTGACGCGTTTGGAGTGTGTGAAGAATTTCCTCGATTGCGTCAGGTCATCAAATTATTCAGAATAACTGCACAAAGTGTTACCGATGATGAATTAAATCCAAAGTCCTGCTGTACTTTAAACACTGCCAAATGTCTGGCCTATAACTGAATCTTACTAGCAAGACTGTGTAAATATATGTAAATATCATGCAGACCATTTATGAATATTTCTCAATTTTTATTTATGCCCTGTCTGCTAGTGTTAAGTGCAATAGCTATGTGTACTTTGACTGTTATATAATCAAGCAGTTAAAAACAAATTCCAGATGGCCAAAAAAGTGTGATTTTGTTCCTTTCTTGTTTAAGAAATCTATAATTCACATGCTCCATACTAGAAATATAATAATATACCAAGAACTCAGCTGTCCAATGGGCCGTTGGATAAAAATGAGACTAATCCGTAAACCCCCCCATGAAAAAAAAAATATACACAGGAGTCTTGCAATGAGTGTGCATTTTAACCCAGACCAGTTTTTTTTTATCAATATCAGTTTTCCCGTGTGCACACAGCGATGCATGCTGATGCACTATTGACATATCAAGGGAGAGCACATTAAAAATGGTCACAGTTGCTTCACATGGTAACACAAGTGAAATCCTCTTATTGTGAGACAGTGAACAAACATTTTTTTTTTTCTGAGGGATTATGATTTCAGGAGGATTATACACTTTGTAATTGGATTTGCAAACTGCTAATATGTTTAGATATTTTATCACTTCACACAGGATGGACTATATGTTTCTCTAATAATAAGTGTTGCAAATAAACCTCCAAAAAGTTTCATAACAACTGCAAGGTATTGAGTTCAATTCAGGAAGGAAAGAGGAAGGAAAAGAAAAAAGGAAAATCTTCAAAGTGAGTGCAATAAAACTTAACATGCTGTGACAATCTGCAGGGTAGATTAAAATGGATAACTACTTTATATTATAAACCTAAAGAAGAGATCTGTACACGACAATAGAGTTACTTTACCTGCGACTCTTTGAGCTTTGTCTCCAGATCGTTGAGGTCCATGTGTTTGTAGCGGAGCCTCTTTGCCCGACACAGACGGATCCCATCGATGATGGAGGCATGGTTCAGCTCATCAGAAAGGACTGCATCATCTGGGCCCAACAGAACCTGGTGTAATAAGAATCTGATACTTTATTGATCATCCCGGGGAAATTCTTTGTTTGCTCCTGCCAGGGAGATCAGAGGTCTGACTCAGCTACAGAGCAGCACCCCTGGAACTGCTTGGGCTTCAAAGTCCTGTTCCATAGCGCTTAATCGGGATGGATGCTTGTCAGCACGAATCTTGAAACCTGATCCTGTAATTTGGCAGCCTCTCTAACCGCTGGACCGTCCTGCCTCCTCAGTGGCAAAAGAAGTCTTTTTTAAGGATTATTTTATGCTGTGAGACACCAGGGTGGCATACTGAGTAAGAAGACTATCCTTTATCCTTTACCTGCAAGACCTGGATTAACGCCACTGATCTATAATATATTTTTTATTACAGATCAGTGGTTTATGGTTCCATGTCAGCAAGCACCGAAAAGTAACTGTACAAGACAGTGAGCCCAGCTCCCAGAGTGCCGCTGTGTAACTGATCTCCCTTCAGTGGGGAGCAAGTGAGGAGAATTTCAATACAGGATCAATAAAGTCACATTATTACTATGCAATCACTAAGAATGAATGGCATACCTCAAAGAGCCCAGCATTGGCATCAAAACAGCTGGCATAGAGGATGCAGTCCTCCCTCTCGTGAAACTCTGCTAGTTTCTCCTCCAGATTTTTGTGTAGATTCTACAAATATCAAGTTTAAAGGGTGAAATTATTAAGTTCACTGTGATTTAGATACCATGTAGTCATGTATTACCCACGTGTTAGACTAACGTTAACGTCATACCTGTGTTCCGCAGATGAACCTGACAGAGCTAAGTCCAGCACCGTATGTCTTGAGAGCGTCAATCCCAGCCTGAACCACCTCAGGATGACTGGACAGACCGAGGTAGTTGTTGGCACAGAAATTCAGTATGGCTGGGAGAGAGAAAAGAGAAGAGAGAGACAGAGAGAGAGAGAGAGAGAGAGAGAGAGAGAGAGTGTGCAGACAGGGTGAGAGAGAGAGTTTAGAATGTCATTTTGCAGAAGAACTCTTAAGGTAAGCAAATCATATTCAGAGGACCAATTGAATTGGCCATAACAGTGGGCATAACAGAACAAAGAGGGAGGGAGACAAAAGCATGAGCAGACACAGGACTGAGTTGTCATACAGATGAAGTCAACACAGCCAGTTTCACACATGAGTGGACATGGCCTGCAGTCAAAGGGCCATTCATAAATCAGCAGCGTCAATCCCTGGCAGAGGTTACACACTGAAAGCACAAGTGTAAACACTGACCTGTGACCAGTAAGGAGAGTGAGTTTACAGATTCAGCGCTACTGGTAATACAAAAGTATCAGCTAGAGAAGGTTCATATGAAGTTCACTTCTAATTTACATTTTTGCTGACTCTGACAAATTAGCCTTGCTTTTGCTGAGCTGGAACTCAAGCACCTTATGAGAAATTATGAGTCACCATGACACCATAATAGCAAAATTGTGACGATTTTGGGAATAGAATCTTTCTGAATCCCGACTGGTGATTTCCAGGTTTTATTTTTTGTCCTCCCAAAAATGCATGCGTGGATCAGAGTTAATGTGCGCAGAAAGACATCAGTGAACCTGTGCGCTCAACAACACCGGAGCCAGCTGGCGAGGGTCAACAACATGTAGTCAGAATGAGTGCAACAGGTTAGTCAGCTGCTAAATCATGATCGTGTTTTCGTGTTTTTCTTTTGTATTTATCTCGCCGATCGTTTGAGGACAGCAAAAAAAGTTAACAGCCAGTTACTCACCGCCACGACTGCCGTCCACGTTGATCTGGGCACCCTGCTTGGACGTGATAA
>OMKZ01033668.1:10942-28442 GCA_900302535.1 Neoniphon sammara | reverse complement strand
ACAATAGGGAATGCAACACAACACAATTTTAGGAAAAGTCAAAGATGGGGGGACTTCAATATTTTTTTAAAACATAGTAATGTACAATTGAAAATACGCTATGGGTAAAATTTACCCCGTGGCGGTTCTAGTGTTAAGTGCTGTGATATCAACTTATTACAGGTATTTAACAGTTGTAACATTACAACTGGGCAATGTCATGTCCTGTAGCACTAAATGCTGCCAGTTAGCATGTTAGCTAACATTAATTAATGAATGAATTGACGGAGCGTCCGCGGACTAATTAGCCAACTTGGCAGGAAATCTGCCCATCGTCACGGATCTTGTTATATACACTGCGAAATTAAATCCTAATGTGAGATTAAGCCATATCACTTGTCCTGCAGCTCTTAATTTTTTGTCTGTGCTGTTGTTGTTGGTCTGGTTCAGGTGCTGTGGCTCTCATAATAGCTTTTTTAGTCCCTCACTAAACACTGGCAGGTAATGCAGCATGTTGATTCACTCAGCCTCCTTATCAGCAGGGCCTCTGGTCTCCTGCCCTGTACAGTATGCCCAGCTCAATGTGTCAGCCAGTAGTTAAAAAGTTTTACTTACATCCTTGTAGTCTTATCAGTGTGTGTTGTAGCCGTTTTCAGGCAGTGGGCTGTGGATTGGACACAGTATTATCAAGGCACTTATGGTCTGATTGAACATCTACAGGTCATCCACATGTAAATCTCGCCATTCCATAGGGCATGGCTAATAATTCCCCCAGCTTCCCCCAGATACACCCAGGCCACGCTGGATGTTAAGCCTCCTCTGTCATCCAAACGCAAAAATGATATTGCGTCGATTTTATTGCTCAGGATATGAGGCCCATTGGTGTTGTGGAAGGCCGAGGTTTTAAGAACTTGTTAAAAGTTTTGGAACCTCGAGACCTGTTTTGGAACCAGTTTTGGAACCAGTGCCAGCACGCCAGACAATCATGCATGCACTAACCGCAAAATATGACGGACTCAAAAAGAACGTTTCGGAGTTAATACAACACAGCGAGACACTGAGCTTGACCACAGATATGTGGACATCTCTTCGAATGGAGTCATATATGACAGTGACTGCCCATTTCATTGATGGAGACTTGAAAGCACAGTTTTGTGCTTGAGACAAAACAAATGGAAGAGGCGCACAGGGGCAAAAACATCGCTGCGCGACTCTGAAGTTGCCCGTGCCTTTGCAATTCCAGAAGCAAAGAGAGTTTCTGTTGTATGTGACAACATGGCTAATATGGCACTCTGTGTGGAAACACTAGAGGAATCACATGAATGGCCAGAGGTGCAGAGCGTCAGGTGCGCCGGGCACACTTTGCAGCTCTGTATTAACACTGCACTCAAACAGGACCAAATTTGTCGCGCCGTGGCTGCAGCACGTCATCTGGTGGGACATTTCAAAAAGGGACACAAAGCAAAAACTGGACTAAAACAGAAGCAGGAATGTTGAAGCGACTGCTGGAGCAACGCTGGCCCATTACCGCCATGCTTTCTGACCCAAACTTCACCAAGAAGAACGAGAGCAGTACACTGGACCTGGAACACGTGGTCTATTTCACATGTGAAATAGACCACGTGTTCCAATACCACGTGTTCCAAAACCACCTGTTTTTTTTCACATGTAATTTCACATGTGACTTTTTCGCAAGGGATGGCTCCTCTTACTCTCTTTCTCTCATATGCACAAATAAGCAAACATGGTCCATCATCCCTCACTCTCCAGCCCCTCACCTGTGTATTAGCTGTTCTAGGGCCTGTTGAAAGGTGGGTCTGAGGCTCTTTTCCAGCCAGAACTGGGGATAGTAGGAGTAGCTGACGTGTGTGCGTCCCCCATTCAAGTTGCTGTAGATCAGAGTGTCATGGGCTTTGCCCCAGTTCTCCAGGCTGTTGTTGACCCGCTCCATCAGGAAATACATCATACCCCGATTGGTGGAGTCACCAATGAACAGCACCTGAGGAGAAAAGGCAGGGTTGAATTGATAAAGCAAAATATCCGTTCTAGAAAGTCAAATTTAAGTATTATAAAGACCTCTGTAATGCTGCCTGGAATTGAACTTAAGACCAAATAAACAACCAAAACAAAGAAATAAAAAGCTAGATCTAAAACACAAATGGGAGGTTTAAAAAGGAAGCAAATAAGTTTTTTAGGGACATAAAAATGTTTCTTATACTGCATTAAATCTGTTGTCTCTTTGTTTCTTTCCTACTTAATGCAACCTTATCTCATCATTTCAGTTTTTCAACTTGTTTTGTCCCTCAAGCAATATGGAATACTTTACAGTATAATGAGGACCCTATCATACTGCACATAAATTAGTTCACACATTTACATAAAAAATGTACTGGCACAAATATTCCTACACTTTGTTACCTGAGTGTTTCATCGATATTTGTGAACAGTTCTGTCCCAAAGCTATAAATCAGACAAGCAAGATTACAATATTTGATGTCAGTAAGACAGAATAGGTTATGTCATCAAAAGAGAATGGAGAGAGAATACCCTCTGAGTACTCACTCTGTGGGCCATTAAAAGCCAATTTGTGAAGGTTCCAGGATTTTGACACCATGAAAAAAAGCCTGCTTTGTTTTTTATTTTCCTCATGTAGATAAAATGTCATTTTCACAAATCCAAACATGGCTCTTGAAGTGCATTGGAAGAACATTTTGTTATACCATTTTGTCACAATTGGCGCCTGACTCTTGAGCCAGCAGCCACTGTGTCTCAGCGCGCTCCAGACTCATTTTTCTTCTGCACTTACATCTTTTCTCACCAATATGCGCTACAGCTACAACCGGAATGCACTTCTACACATCAGGGAATTAATGCCAACAGTGTCATCTGTGACTTTTTTGAGCCCACCGGAGGAAATCCATGACTGCATACACCCCGGAGGAAACTGGAAACTACGTCATCACCGACACGCTGTGGATTTACCTGGATTCCAACTCATCAAGGCTGACAGGGACTCAGTGGCAAGTGGGAATCAAAGGGAGGAGGTATGTGTTTTTACATCAATGAAGACTGGTGCATGTATACAGCAAAAATATACCAACACTACTCTAGCATCCTGGAATCAGTTTTTATTGAGTGTAGACTGTACTACTCCCCGAGAGAATTTTCCTCCTTCATCATCAGGTGTTTACATCCCCCCCACAAGCCCCCGTCAGAGAAGCACAACACTTGCTGCCTGAACAAATTTCGTCCCTGGAAAACTCTCGGCCAAAGTCGGTAGTTCCCGTCATGGGAGATTTCAACTCATGTAGTCTCTCACAGGAACTGCTGAGCTACAAACAGCGGGTGACGTGCGACACATGCGACGGCAACACACTTGACCATTTTTACTCCACCATTAAAAATGCATACCATATCTCCCATGCACCGCTTGGACACTCAGACCACTACGTAATACACATGGTGCCAAAATACAGACAGCAACTGAAGAGGGCTAAACCATCTAGGGCCACAGTAAGGAGGTGGACTCCAGAGGCAACTGACCTGCTTCAGGACTGTATGGAGTCCACCAAGTGGGAGGTTATGAGAGGCCCTGAGGACAACAACACATTTGCTGACACTGTGTGCTCATATATCAACTTCTGTGGGCAGATCTGCCTCCTAACCAAAACCATCATAAGGTACAACAACCACAAGCCCTGGTTCACCAAACAGCTCAGAGAACTCAGGCGCCACAAAGAGCAGGCATACAGGGACGGTGACATGGACACTTTCAGGCAGAACCTCGAGAAGGCCATCAAAACCACCAAAGAGGAAAGTCAGGCTGGAGCATGATTCAAGCACCAACGACCCTGCAGCTGTCTGGAACAGAATCAGGACAATCACTAACTACAATAAAAAAAAACATGTAATCGCCCCACACAAGCAGACACACTCAACACCTCTTACACTAGGTTTGAAAGCACAAGAATGACTGAGAAGGCATGGAAATACCTGTGCAGTATCATAAATCAGGGCATACATGAAAGAACAGAACTGTTCATAGGAAATGCACAAAAAGAGAATTTGCAAACGGGTATACCTAAACAGCATTTAGCACTTGCAAATTTCTTGAATTATTTTCAGTGACAAAGGACAGGAAAAAGCTTTTGGAGACAGGAGAACAGCATCCAGCATGTCATCTCTTCACTGATCTAATACTAACAATCTGAGGCTGCAGTTGATGGACCAGACTTTTTCTTCCTCTCCCATTTACCCTGTTGGCAGCTCCACTCCACTATCTCACTAGTGTTTGAGTTTAATAACTTCTACTCATCTGTCTGAAATGCATTCCTCCTGCTTAATTCTCAGCATTAGTCTATCGCCTGGTTCAGTCCGGATCCGGAAGCGCCGCGAAGCGTGAATTTGCGCGAGCCAGTGCTTTATGCTCACGCCAGAAGTGTAGCTCTCTGTGCCAGTCCACAAGAGAATCCTCTCTCTCCCTTTCTGTCCCTCTCTCTGGCTATGTTTCTGTTCCCCCTCTCTTTCTCTGTGTGTGTGTGTGTCTGTGTGTGTGTGTGTGTGCGCGTGTCTATCTCTTTCTTTCTCTGTCTCTATTTCAGTCACTCATCCCACTCGTCACGAACATGGACTATGGAGGACCACAGGTGTCACCTAAATAGTAATAAAGCTTTTCATTAATTATTCATTCAAGTAATTGTACAATAAAAATAGGCTTTAATAAATTTGTTTACAAATGTATTTATTAATCTATAAATATAGACAACATTTTAAAGTAATATTTTTTTTTTATATTTTAATGGGCAATTAAAAGAGGAGCTATAAAAATAATAATTATAATAATAATTAATTGATCAATAAATAGTACAAATTATAAAAGGATTTACATAAACAACATAAAACAGTCAAGTACATCATTTAAAAATACATTAATGAATTCATAAATAAATAATGGAATCTAAAAATCTATTTAAAAATGCAGTTTAAAAAGAGAACTAAGTAACTGGATCCACAAACTGAATTAAGAATTCAGATTTAATCAGGTATTTAAAAGGGGAATTTGCATTTCCCTGCCGCTTTTCCTTTTTCTATTAGCTATTTGATTTCCTTCATCATTTAGCTTTTCCTTTTAGCCTCTCCATTCAACCTTTCCATGACACTAAAGGGCCTTACGCCAGTAAAAGGAGGTAAAGCAATGAAAATTAGCTATGGGATATAACAAGCTCTCTGATTGGCTATCACCTGGCATGTCATAGAGATATATGACATGGATGTGGGAAGGAGGCAAGATTGTTTTTCCCCATCCGCATTTGGACCTGCCCCTACTCCACCTCTGATTGGCTAACTCTAACCCTAATCCTAACCAATCTAACTGACAAAGGCAATGAGTACTAGCCAATCAGAAACAGAGTAGGGAGGGTCTTCGCAAAAAAAGAAGCTAAATGACTAAGCAATTTGAATAGCTAATAGGAAATGGAAATGCAAATGAAAAAGGAATTTCCCCTTTTCAATACCTGATTAAAATCTGTATTTTTACTTCAATTTGTGAATCCAGTTATATATTTCTCCATCTAAACTGCATTTTCAAATAGATTTGTATTGACTTTTAGCAATTCCTCCTTTTATTGCCCATTACAATATCAAAAAATTAATTACTTAAAATGTAATCTTTTAATAAATTAATTTGTAAGCAAATTTATTAATGCCTATTTTTGTTGTACAATTACTTATTAATCAATACTCTCACTATTTAGGCAACTGTTAGCTCTTTCCTGGGAAAAATTCGCTGGTGAACAGGAAGTGATGTTTTCCCAGTTTGTTTGGAATAAAAAGAAGAGGATGAACTGGGTAGTTAGCATGAGCAGTGGAAAGAGTGCCTCAAACTTCATCAACAGTAAAACCAAGGAAAAAAAGACGCCACAGTACCGCCCACCCTGTCTGATTGACAGATGATCTCTGGTAAGTGCAGTGCAGAAACATCACAGCAATGAGCTGTGCTGAGCACCAAAGATGAAGACAAAATTAATTAATTAATTGATAAAACACATCACAGCAACTTGTGATTCTTGTGGACTACCACTTTAATGTGAAGAGAAAAGGGAGAAAAAAGAGAAATAGAAAAATAAAAATTTTGGTCACCATTTCTACTACTACAGTGGACTGCCTCTCCAAAAAAACTTGGTGTTTTCCACTTGCTTCCACAACACTTGCTCATTAATTTTGCTGGCAGTGCAGTGAGGCCCAGAGAGGCTGCAGCTGGCTCCATAGGCAGTGCTTTATGAGACATGTGGTTAATGCTATTTAGCACCTGATGTTAATTTTACCTCCTACTAGCAGCATGATAATTGCTAATCTGACATCACAGGTGACAAACTTGAGTTAATTAAAGAATTAACTTTTCATTTATTAACTAACTGAACACAGGGATCTGATGCAAAATTCCCACATTTTTCCATAACAGACACTCCCATGATGCTGAAATATGATTCCTTCCTTGTTGTTTTTCAGTTTAGAAAAGGTATTCTGGTCAGTTGTTTTCAAGAAAAACAGCTGAAAACCACCATCTACGTCAATGTAGGTGTGAAACAAGTGGGGAAACAAATTCTCAAATTCCATGACTTACACTGTCCGAACACGTAATTCCTTGATATTCCCAGAATTCAAATGGGAACCTTCTAGCTGTCTATCTGGGTTGTCTCTACATTATGGCTTGAAGTGGTTTGAAAAACATCTAATCACTTCTATGACAGCACTTTTGCCCTGAGCTTAATAAACCCCATCTAAAGCCCCATCCAATGTCCTCACTTTTCTGTCTGTCATGCAGTCCTGTAGTTGTGGGTGGTCCAGCACGGGGTGATAACAGCCCTCAGGTTGCCAGGCAACCTCCCTCCAATCACAGGTCCGGTTATCAGCACAGCTGAGACAGGGGACAACCCATTGGCCTGTGGAGGAAGGAAAAGAGTGTGAAGTTATGGAACAGAGAGAGAAGGTAAGACAGACACACAAGAGCATCTGTAGGTTTCAGAAAGCCAAGTGTATCACGTTTTAAGACCTTTTAAATACTGGAGTTGAAATACCAAATGATTGTACTACTCTACCTGCCCTTCCAATTGCTCCTCGGGAACAAATAAAGTTATTTGAATTGAACTGAATCACTCATTGCTTCAATTGATCCCTAGAAATTTAAAAAATACAGGTGGGTTTGGAGGATTTGGTGTCAAATACTGTAGCTTAAGGTTTGGTGGAGGAAAGGAAACCAACTAAACCAACCTGGAACATCCCCTGAGGTGCATGGTTGAGGTTCAACCGTGCTTGAAGTCTTGGATCCAGAGAAGGGCAGCAGGCCACATGGCTGGCCTGGCTGCACAATCAGCCCACAGTCCTGCAACACAAGAGAAGAAAGGAAAAAGAGAGGATGGATTATGAGAAGAGTCAGTTATTTGAAGAGAACCAACGGGCATCTGATGGCCAAGTTCAACACCAAATCAAATGAGGTCAAATTTTCACATCATTTGATTTGGAAGCCATTAAGACCTTTATACTGGCACTGTACTTATGCAGAATGTTGGTGCAAGCCCTCATATCAATGTCTATTCAGTGTCAAAATGCTTGCTGGGGAGGCACGAAACATTAAATGTGGGTAGTTGATATGATGAGATGAACCTGTCTGCATGTGTATGGTATTTTTCTTCATCTTTCATCATTTTATCTACAGTGCATCTCCCAGAGATCATCTATAAGTCAAACACTTTGTCCAATAACGTGACATCTTTTTCCTTGGATTTTCTGTTGATGAAGAGGTAGTTTCTGTGGGTAGCGCTTTTTTCTTTACCAGCTGAGCCATGGTGGACATCACTGCTCATGCTAGCAACCCAGTTTTTCTTCTGTTTATTCCAAACAAACCAGAAACCTAAAACACATTACTTCCTGTGTCCCAGAGGATTTTTTTCCCACAAGATACACCAGATCCCAGGTGTTTAAAACACCAAATTTAAACACTTTCAGGAACTGGATGTAATTGAGTAATATCAATCACCTATAAAGAGTGACAAACTGTATGAGAATGTCATGAATTATTACTAATGCCTCAACTAGTTCCATTAACTGTAGCCTGACTTTATTGAGGTAATGGATGATTTGATAGCATCAGTCACAGTGAAAGAATTCACAGTGATGCTTATAGCTCTCCTGACTTATGGCTGTAGCTTGGTGTATATTTAACACTTTTTTATACAGTGGGTGATGGAAATCTCCTTCATGGATGGCTCTATATGTACTGTAACAGCTGCAAGTCTCTCTAAGGACTTATTATTTATTTATTTATTTATTTATTTAGATTTTTCCTTTATTATTTTTGACAGATGTACAGCCATTACTTTGAAACTCACTCAGTCATGACACCTTCATCTTCATTACTCAACTTTCTGTCTGGCTATCCCTCTGAATTTTTTCCTCTTACTTCTTCTGTTCTCATCTCTTCTATTCCTCCATCTACTTTCTGAGATCCATCAAAGGTTTTACATCTTTCAATCGCTTAGCGGGCATTGCTATTGGTATCCACTGGTCAAAGTTCACAGGTCAAATAAACCTAACCAGATGAATGACAGTGGGCGGTTCTGTATCCCAGAGGCCCCGTGGGAGCCACTAGGTCTGGCCCTGACTTCAGAAAGACCGCCAGAGCCTCAACCCCACACTGACACACACACAAGATTCAAACACACCAGTGCATATACACTTGTATATTTACGCAAACACACACACTCCCTCCTTTCCTCGGGGGGCTTTGCATGTTGGTGTCACATTCTGCACAGCGACGGTGCAGCTCACAACAAAGTGCCACAAGACAACTTAACAGGGATTTTCTTGTTCGTACCTGTGCACAGTGTACACACACAAACAGTAAGGGCTGGAGGTCTGAGGGAGCTGCCGGGTCTAGAGACAAGCCGCCTTGAGGAAAATGCACTGCTGCCGCCTTTCATCCCTGCACTCATTCCTCTCTCTTTTTTCCTGTCTCAAAAGCAGCCTGCCAGCTTCCATGCCACGTAGCTCACAGCTATTTATAATTAGAATTTTTGTTCCTCTCTTTAAAATTCATTGGACAGTTGTGACTTCAGGTGGCTCCCCCATCAAAGTGTCATTGGCTTATTTGAGATGTGAGACTGGTCAAAACAGTTCAGCGTATAAATTTAATTTAAATACAGAAGTGTAAATTAACTGAAGCCATAAGGTCTGGCAAACTCCATGCTTGTAATATCATTTAAAACCAGTATTTGAAAATCTGGCATGCATGGACTATACTTCTGGTGACAAGTGATGACTGGTGACTGACAACACGGCATTTGGTCAATGCAACATATAACTGGTCAGTAATAAGGTAATGTTGGTCTTGAAAGATCCCCTGATATAAGTTCTTAAATATATTGTTTACAAATAGATTTCTGGTAATTTTTGATTGAGATTTACTTGGTTATTACTACTGCTCTCATTTTTTTTGTTAGCAATGTTCAATTTGCATTCACTTAGGCAAATGCATGCTGAGTACCACATTGTGCTTTACCCAGTGGGCACCCATGTTTAAATACACTGGGTACATTAATTACATTAATGGTAAATTAAATTAAAATCCAATAATTGAATTGCAGTATCACCAATGAGTAAAGCTACTAAACCATATTTTCTTTAGAGTGTCATGTAAGATATTTGATAGCCTAACATTCGTATTTGCTCCATTCATTAGAACAATTGTATATGACTGGCTAAATTACCCACTTAGTTTACAGTACTGGTATTGTTTTATATGAACAGTTAGCTACTGGGTCCAGAGTACAACAGCAACACTAGAATAATCTGCCTTGATCAAAGAGGTATGCTAACATATCCTGATATAATGTTAATCCCCTCCACACACAATCCCTCCCTTTCTGGGTAAGCCAGGAAGCTAATCCGGCTATGGGCTCCATTAGATCATAGCAGTTTGTCCCTGTGCTGTAACCTTGTTAGTGAAAGGCAAGCTACCTGCCTTTTTAGGAGACAAGAAAAGACTTCTGAAATTGCTGACAAGAGGTATACCCTCTGGGACCAAAACTATGAACCTTCATTAGACAAAAGAGCTTAACTCAAAAAACAAGGGTCTAAGTCGACTTCAAGAGGGACTGAGAGTCCAGTAAAAAAAAAACAAATCTGTTGAAAAAGCAAGAAAAAGACAAAGGGTGAAAAATTAGGAATTGTCGGCTGACTACAAGGGAGATTAAGTCTTCCTGTGAAAGGGTAACTGCTGATATTTGTCCTGATCAGAGGGCTAGGATCTCTGAGCTAGTTTTGCAAGAATCTGGCAAGGAAAGATGGGGTTCACACTGTGACACAAGACAAACACTATGCACAACTGTACAAACACACACTCTCATACAGCTTTCCTTCTATAATATGTAGTGACTTCTCATCATAAATGCAGCAACAAAAGTAAGAGGGGAAAGCTTCCATCTCCACCAGGGTCCAGTGGATTGTCAGAATGAATGTGAAGGATTCCATATCAAATTCATGGTTGTAGTTTACAAGAACATGAACAGAAAGGAAGTGGTTTGACACTGACACACAGAGGTGGAGAATAAGGGTGTAGAGGCTGGGATGCAGATGGGCCAAAACATTTACCTTCAGCTCTGAAAACCAGGGGCCAATTCCCCACTCAGTTTTCTACCCCCAGTGATGCTTTCACTTTAAAAAGCCCCTCTAGCAACGTCTTTATCTCAAAACACTTCCTGAAAAAGAAAGTGACATATGCAGTTCCCCACCAACCGTCAAAATGAGCCTCACCTGTGCCAAAGGTGTAACCACAGTGCTTCCAGTGATTTCAAACACACCATGCAACTAAATCATTGATTTTCATGGTAAAATGGGAGTAATAGCTAATCACAGACAGCTGGCACAACCAATCCAGACCCTGATTAACCTGCTGCACGTGTGAGACTTACTGTGATTGGTGTGATCTGCATATGTCACTTTCTTTTTCAGGAGTTTTAAAAATTACTGAGATCATGAGGTCACTGGAGGGGCTTTTTAAGCAGAACTTAAAACCATCCCCAAAACCCAACTCTGAGGAGGCTGTTATACTTTGAGCGTCCGTGTGTCCGCGAAGGTCCGCGTGACATAAATTTCGTCACCGACTGATGTCAGCAGATGTCCGCGCAGACAGGTAGCGGACATCCGCTGTGCAGCCAGGAGCTGGTAGCTGGTATCACCAGTTGTAGCTGGTACCAGCTGTCAGAAACCTAGCTCGAACGGGTCAAGCTGGTTGCTAGCTGGTAGCTGGTAAGAATAGGAGTTGGTGGCTATGGTGTTACCAGCTACCAACTCAAGCTGGATTTTCCAGCAGGGTTAAAGGAGCTCCAAACGGTGGTAGGAGGTACAAAATGTATACAAATACAAAAACTAATGTAAGGTCAGTTGACTGCACACAGAATGCTAATGTTGACCTGAAGACAAGGCAAGACAAAACGTCAAAGATCTAATATTGGTGAGTCCAGCATTCTCTGGTCAGAGAGATAGACAGGAAAGACGGGGGGGAGAGAGGGGATGACATGCAGCAAAGGGCGCAGGTCAGAATCAAACCCATGCTGCAGCAGTTACGTGGTACGCGCTCTACACGGTGAGTCACTGGAGCACCCCAACGCTAAAAGTTGATGAAAAACTTCGATTGAGTGACCTGTGGTGGTTTACAATAACAATAACACCATCAAATTAAATTAAAGGTGTCTTACTGAAATCACTCAAAATCAAAGCAATAGCAGGGAAGCAAATGAGAGCCAGCAGTGGATTGCTGTGACCTGACTGGGAAGTTCAAAAGGAGTTATCATACAATAAATGTTTCAAGTTGTTTTCACTTAACCCTGCTCCAAGGTCACAGACACAGTCTTTATTTTACAGCCTGTAAAGGACCTTTCATGTAATCTGTCGCAAAAAGGATTAAATGAAACACTATAGGCTGTAATCGCATGCTGTATGGTCACGCTCATGGATAAGCTCTGCTGGAGCAAAGACCTTCACCTCTCACATCCTAAAAAACAAGAACAAAAGGTAAAATGCCACAAGGGCTCTGAAAAAAAAAAAAAAAACTTTTGGCCTGTTTTTCTCAGGAATGAAAAACACAGTACATTGATTTTCATTCAAAGTGCAATTTACTGGTTTGAGTTATGCCAAGGACAAATGGACAAGAGGAACTAAATTTTAAAGAATGAATAGTTTTTTATTCCTGCCAAAGTGTATTTTTTTTAGAAGCTGAGAGATTAACCATTTCAACTGAATTTTGTTAAAACTTTGAAAGAACATAGCCATATTATCCAGTCACAGAGATGCATTTTAAAAAATTGCTCTCACCATTGACAGATAAATTGGTAAATGTTGCAAATTATAAAATTTAAGCGATGGTGCTAATTTTCTCATGTACAGTTAAAGAGATGCTATAGTAGATGTATATATACTATAGCACTATAATATTTTGTTTTCTAGAATTATAAGCCATTTCAGTCTAACCAAAATTTGGTTCAATTTATTTCTATTCAATTTAAATATTGTGTCAAAATTAACACTGGAGAGAGGATGAAAAGCAAAAAGTAGATTACAATCCAAACTAAGGGATTAAAACAGTTGTAACAGCTGAAATATGACCATAGCTACGAGTTAGACGCTGACAAATCAGTCAGTTCCTTTGAGTCCATATGTTTTGGAGCAAAATAGAGGGCGAGACAATAAAATCTCTCGCAAAATCATAGCATACATATGACATATTTTGACAGATAGATCAATCATATAACCACATGACAGAGTGTACTGTACTCTCCCCACTGCTGGTTCAGTGGCAGACCTCAAGGTTGCCTCAATGTTCTCCACAGGTTTGGTCAGGCATATCTATCTCCTTATAAACTGCAGGCCTATTCCCAGGGGCCAAAACGGGAAGCAGGAATCTCACCTCCAGTCACGTACACTAAAACTCTATCGGAGCACACAGCCAAGGAATTACCAACAGGCAAGGCAAGAGGTAATCACTTTCCAAGAGAGAACAATTTCTGTACAATACTCACGATCACACACACAAAAGAACAACAACCACATGGCTGCAATCAGGCAGCTTGAAAAAAAAAATCTAATAAATCACGGAAGGAATCCAAGCATCAACTTGTATGTGATTCCAGTAAGTTGAGGAAACAGTGGGATACAGACCTGCTGGGGGAGCTGTTGCATATACTCCACACCATTCTGATCAACATCGCTGGCTGGGCTTACATGCAAAGAGAATTCCCTTCTTTACCTGGATACTCAAGCCATAGTTTTGCGTCCACATATATAAACTTCATAACTGAGTTAGAATAACCTGGTAAGCTCATGTGGTACTGCAATGATGAGAAACCGGGTTAAGATGCCTAGCTTTCCCCCACAAACTGGGTTCTGCAGCACGGACACATCTAAGGGTGCCATCAAACCTACAGTGTGTTTTCTTTGGTCCCAACCAGAGTGGAAAAGTTAATTTGTTGCATTTTTGCATTTGGTTTTTGTTTAGGTTCACACTGCCCAATTAAATGTGAACCAAGGCTTATAAATTAAAGTCACATGGACTCACAAGTAGCTTGTTTATTGGACACAGTTTTCATCAGATTTTGGTACCAAAGGGAACCAAAACAAATATGACTCCATGTAACTTAATTATGCAGGATGGAGTTGTCTGCACTTTGTTGTCATTTCCCCTATCTGCTATTCCTATCAGAACACAGCAGATCATGAGCATGAGCATCAAGGCTGAACCACTGTTCATTTTGCTATGCTAGGCTTTCCAAGTATGAGGGCTGCTGGCTGTCAGATGTCAACATACTCCTCATACCCATGTAACTTTGGGATATTTCCTGTGGTTGGTATGTGTTTTATTCTCAATCCTAATGACCAACACTCAGGTGGTCAGCTGTTTGTGCGCCATTGTTTGGTGCCAGCAGAGTTTGAATGGCATTGTTCTCAAATGATTAATCAAAACCATACTAAAAGAGCAAATTACCAAACTGGGTTGGGGGGGGGGTCGCAAGATGATTATGAAATAGGAAAACACATTTATTTTTACTGCATAAAAGTATTATCAGGTTTATTTTTTCATATCTTTTCTACTTTTTTTTGTTTTCCTGTGAAATACTGAGTAATTTTAAAATGTGAGGCCTCCTTTGTTAAGAAAATGAATTAAGCAACCTGAAAATGGAGCTGTTCTCCAGTTGGACTGATCACCGCTCTGCATATGCAGCCTGTGGGCGAGGTCATGAGTGGGCCTCGTTTCGTTTTAAGGGGTCACAAGCGAAAAAGTTTGAGAACCACTGGTTTAGAGGTTAGAGATAAATTACTACTGCTGATGGTATTTTTGTACTTTTCGCTGGCAGATTGTACTACTAGTGGAAAGGAATATTCTGTTAATTGGTTTATACAGGGCACTGGTGAGACTCAATCACAGGTGGTTCAGGTGGACAGCCTAAGAACTAGAATAAGACTTCACCAGACAACAACTAGCTGGGTGACTTCATGCATGAAAATGTGGCCAAAGTGTAAAAGCATAGCTTACCACATGTCTCAGAATGACTTTTGCAGGAAATACAATGTATCAAATGAACAGGGCTACAGGATAATTACATCAACAACACACACGCACACTCACACACATGCAACCACCCTTATACCATCCACCCTGGCGACAGTGCAGTATAATAAGGCTTAGAAGTTGAAATGGTGTTCCATCAGATAAGAGTTCCCAATAACACACAGAGGAAATGAACAGTGGACTAAACTGACAGCTCTGCCTTCAACACGCGACCTCAGAGAGACTGCTGCAACATGATACAAAGGGTTGCATTAACACACACATGCACGCACACGCGCGCGCACGCACACACGCTCAATAAAATACAGGCTCGCAGCGCTTCCCCAGCAATAAAAGTACTATGAAACAAAAGCATAATGAGATTCAATAAAAATGTCAGACATGAATTAAATACATAAATTGGAAAGCAACAAAACACAGCAGGAATAGACAAAAAAGAAACCAGATATATGAAAGCCTGTCTATAAAACTCTTCAATCTATCAAATCTTAAAGGAACAATCAGTATATTTAGTATCATCTACTGGCCAGTAGAACAACAGGCAACCATATCTCCTCCTCCACAAGTCTCAGCCTTGATCCAAGCTGCAGCTACTGCTAATTAACTTTATCTACATAATACTTTTATTTAGGTAGCCACTTAGTTACTTGAAACTCTTTATTTTTAAAGCAATTCTTGGTCAGTGATCTGCATATATGTGTTCTGACATCAAGGAGAAAACACAAAATAATTACAGTCTAAGATCTAATGATTTGTTTTGGAGCTGTCAATCCCCAGGTCCAGCACTGAGATGGGTAGTAAATTCTTTATGGTGTTAGGCCCTCACTGGAATAGGCTGCAGTTATCTAAAAATTAAAACTCTCATTTCAACAAATGAGTTTGAGGCCACTGTGAGAGATTTGGAATACGGTTCAATTTGTCTCCATTCTTGCATTATTATATATAATTTTTTTAAGCCCCTACTTTACATTAATGTACTCACTGCGGCTGTCTTGGCGAGGTCTCCCTTGCAAAAGAGAGTTAAATAAATAAATAAATAAACAAATAAATAAATATGCTTGGAAAATGGTAGCATCACTCTTTGGGTTCAATGGTAAGCTCTGAAGTAACTTGAGTTTTTCTCTGTTGACGTAATTATTATTTGCTAGCGAGTTTTGCTAAAATACACAGACGGCAATACTAAAGTAGTGAAAAATTCATGATGCCAGTTCAAAACTGCTGCAGATCAATATAATCTGGCTTGTCCACAATAGTCAGAATAGAGCAACACAAACCAAACAGTGTGAGCACATGGTACGGCAATGGTACAGTTGCATCAGTCTTTTGTTAATTAATTGTCTAATAAACTCGGATTGCCCAGAGGTCCATCAATGACAGTATCCTCACATAATTCATCATGGTGTGGTATGGTAAGACTGCGGAGAGTTGTTCAAATGGCTGAGAAGATATTCTGCCTGCCAGCTGCCTTACATCACCTGTGAAAGACCATTATCTCAAATAAAAGTCTTAGTATTAGAGAGACTTCACATAAAACCAGCCAGACAGCATTCAGAAACATCCTTGATGGTCATCATTAGGCTCAAGGGTTAACACCAATCAGACTAATAAAATGGGCCAAAGAAACCGTCAGCATGGTCTAGATGGGATAAACAAATATAAGCACTTATTCAAACAGAAAGTTGTGAAGTTTCTAGACAACTGTAGTAACTCTAAAATCAGTCAAATACTGACAGTTGCCTGGACGTTTTTAGACACACTGGGCTCCATTACAGCTATGATGAATACCATCTCTAGCCAATACCCAAGGCTTTTGGCAAGAAGAGGACCATTTGTCCATGAATTTAAAACTCTGTTCAAGGCACTAAAGAGACAAAAGAATTAAAATTTAGTAGCTACTATTAAGCCTCCTGTTGTGTTTGACCAAAGGAATCATGTTGGATATGATTATTCCTAAATTATGAATCCGCTTAAGGCAGCTGGATTTCAGCTGCAGAAACTCGATTACTGGGCCATGTAAAACCTTACTCAGATTTCGGAATGGCTTCTTCCATGTGAGCATGTGCAGGAAAAGAGAGCGGATAAGGAAACTGACAAACACAATAAACACAAACTGTACAACACTAGGGAGAGTAAAAACCTTCTGTTTTACATGCTCATTTAAGAATACAATTTTATGTTAACTATAACTCAGATGAAATATAATCAAGGCTGGCTTGAACATTGGGGGGGTTGAGATCTCCACCCAATTTAAAATTGTTGGTAGTGATCCGCAGATCGGCTCCCTACGTCATCCGAATCCGCATGTAAGCATAAACCATCCACCTGCAACCCACCCAAATTAATTATTTTCTCTAATTTTGAGACCCACACCTGCATGGAACTGCATTTCACTCCACTTGTAGGCTATGCAGCTTTTTAAATCATTTCGATCAGCAACATTTAAGTAGCAAAACTAAAAATTGTATAGTTATAAACTTGACAGGACAGAGGAAACTCTCCAGGGGAAATAAAACGTTTACCTTCTGAAATTATTTTAGGAGGATGGCTGCTTTACTCCAAACAGTTTCACTGTATGAACCTGGACTGTGTATGTGACATTTTTTGGATGTGTAGAAATAATCATTGAAGATACACTGCTGAGGCATCGTGCTTAAATGCACACAGCTTCTCCTTTAATGTGGATATCGTTTCTGCTGCAGGGGGATCACTGCAAGACAGTATTTTATAAATTCAAATTGTCAATAGCACACCTGTCAACGCTCCCGTTTTACTGTTTCTCCCAGGAAACTCAGGTAATTTGCACGGCCCTTAGACTTAATGGTCAGACACTGATCCATAAGTTTTGTATGTTTGTCTGCCGTTACCCAAGTTGCCAGATCGCCTGTAAAACACAATCTACAC
>OMKZ01033666.1:139777-163707 GCA_900302535.1 Neoniphon sammara | reverse complement strand
AATGACTTGTCTCATTGCTCTGTATTTTTTCTTTGCAGGTTCTTGTCATTTTATATGGGACTATTTTTCTATATGTGATTGTTTTTTTTTTTTGTTTGTTTTTTTTTGTTTGTTTTTCCAGTTGGAGTGGGGGAGGGATCAGAGAGAGACTGTTTGGAGAAAGATGAGGATCATCCTGAACGAGAGAGAGAGGTGGGAGAACCAGAGTGTGACGCACCAGAGAACAGCATGGAGGACAAACTGGGGTTGGGACTTGGTCTGGGCATAGGACCGCCCCCTCCATCAGAGCGATGGCTGCCGCCTTCCCCCCTCTACAGTGCTCCTTTTCTCAATGGCAGCCCTCAGCCTAGTCCTCAGCCATCACTTGGAGCACAGCAGGGTCCCCTTGAGGCTCCACCACGCAGCTCGTGGCTTGAAGATGAGCTCCGCGGACTGGGTGAAGCAGCTATTCAGCTTGGGGATCGGGTAGAGAAGAGTCTGCGGGAGTTTGGGGAGGGTTTCAGACATGACATGAGAACACTTGTTGCTTCCCAGGAGGCACTAGCAGTCAGTCTACAGCAAAACAATGTCCTTTTGCAAAGGCTTTTAGGAGTGCTTGAGGCACAGCAACAGCCACAGCCACAGCAACATCGGATTCAACAGTCACACCAGTTACAAACATCCCAGCAGCACTTAACACCACAACAGGCTCAGCAGCAGCTACAACAAACAGAACCGCAACAACAACAACAACGAATTGAACCACCACAACAATCACAGCTACAACATCAGCAGCAGCCACATGTATTACAGCAACAGTCACAACAGCATGAAACGCAAATACAGCAGTCGCAGGTCACTCAACGTTCAAGTAATCAGTCAGCGGTGGTATCTGCGCCATCACCGCCTGATATACATGGTGCTTTTCACCCTGATCCGCCCACGGAAATAAATGGAACTGTGCAGAGGCCACGACGAGGAAGAGCTGTAGATCACAGGCGCAGAAGACGGCGCTGAGGGTAAATTACTTCACAAAGACTTGAAGTACACGTCACGCATATTTATTTGCTGTTACAAAATCTGACTTGAAATTATGCTCTTTTTCTATTGATGGTGTTTCTGTAAAGAATATACTACAGGCTGAGAGTTTTTTGGAGTGGCAGAGTCTTACACTCCACTCTGCTTTCAGTCTCATGTTTTTTTTCTTTGGAGAAGACTGAAGTCAGTGGATAAGAAACTCAAACACATGAGACAGTAGTGATGGCCTTAACATTAGCTTGCTTCCTCAGAAATGCATAATCTTGTGCTAAGAGACCCAGACCTCCTGAAAAACAGTTCTGTGGAGTGACAGCTTCACCCAAGAAACTTTAATTGCCCAGTCAACAACATAGGTGCTGATGTTTAATATGCATGTCACTGTACATGCTTTGCAGCAGAGCTGTGAAGATCATGATGCTCTTACTAGTTCAGTACTGTCTGAAGGCTATAGATACACTAATTACATTGTCATAAAGTATTTGTAATCTGCAGCTGTCACCATATATTGTAGAGGTATGTATAGCTATTGTAATTACCCGCTAATGTATGCTTGTGCTTTGTTAACAGTTTCATGGTGCATATTTCCTGGCCTTCGTTGGACAATAAAGTTAGACTGTGTTCTGTTCAGTGCGTTAAATCTTACAAAAATACCAGTTTTTAATGGTAGTATCAAGTGACCATGCTCTGACAGAGGACTTAAATGCGCATTTTGCCAGATGCATCTCAATAGGCTTTCATTCATGTTTCTGGTGGAATTTATAAAGCATACATCAGTATGTAGGGCTATTTATTATCATAATGCATGCAGTAAGGTTGATATGTACGTAGATCATTGCAAGACGACTACAAATGGCCATCATCTGCGTACAATTTTGCACAACTTATATTTTGTAGATAGCTATTGTCCCGTTGAAATGTATCATCTAAACTTGAATAAAGTCAGACATGGACTACAAATACATCCAAATGATCGCTCGTGGATTTGTCACATATTGCGTAAGATTTTGGACGTATAGGCTATATTAATGGCTATATTCAAAGGCAGGTTTAATTCAGATTTATTACGTGTGGGCAGGTAAAGCGAAAATAAACGCTTTAAGTTTGTCAAGTTTGAGAAATAAACATATTTGGAGTACAGATCAACAAAGTCATTGTGCTATACTAAGAAAGGGGCGTTTAGAAAACTGAACTTTAAGTTATATAATGTAAAAACACTGGACTTTCAGTTATCAACGAGGGTGTTATTTTGGAACTTATGACCGGAAGTCCTGTTTCTTTTTCCGGTTGGCATGATAATTGTACTCCAGACAAGGGGATGCATGGGTGAAACATGGCCGCCGTAGACCCATCAGAGTCCCCGAAACGGCAGAAATCCCCTGTCGAGGAGGTCGAAACATCAGGGGAAAGGATCGAGGTTAGCGAATCGGGATGCAGTTTAAAACAGGAAAGTAAAACTATAAGTGCAAAATCCGCGGAGAGCCCCACCGATGAACGAGAAGCCACTGTTAGCAGCGATGGCGATTGTATTGCCAGCCATTCGGAGGTTAGTGGCGAGCCTGAAGCTGGAGCTGGCACCACGACATGTAATTCACTGGAAAACGTAACATCGACAGAAAAAACGGCCCACAACACGGTGGCTCCTTGTAACTATCAGCGGGGTTTCGACTGGTCCGAACCTGAAGATGATGAAGAGTTTCAAACGTGCAAGGAAGAAACTGGAAACTGTGGTATGCTAACCTTGTTTCTGTATATTAGCACTATCTTTAGCTTCTAGGCTAACGTTAGCTGTAGCTATATCACTACCGGTTAAATCCATCAGCAAGTGGAGTGACCTTAGTTTTTGTAATATAAGCAAGCTATCCTCCAACAAAATCCTGTGCCCTCTGTACTTATATCGGATTGCTCCTTTGTTTCCGTACAGTTTGTCAGGCAATCAAAATTGATGAGACTGGTTGCTTAGCTTAGTTACTACCATGTATTTTTCTCTCCTTTAGACCACAGTAATGATATGGAGAAACCTGAAGTGCAGCCGGATACACTTGTTGAAGCTTCCTTTGATGCAGATGCAGAAGAGATGCACCATAAAAAGTTACATTCTGACAAGAAGAGTGCTGTAAAGAGTATGGGTGATGAGCTGGTGGGAGAAGTTGATGCAACGGAGGATACAGAAGAAGATGATGGTGATGATGAAGATGCAGGTAGAGAAGAGGAAGTGGATACATTTGCAAAACCAAGAAAATGGGGTCTGCAGTGCAAGGAGTGCGGGAAAAGGTTCAACCGCCGCGAGACATACAACCTTCACCGTCACTTCCATGCACATGAGGATGAGCTCACCCCACTTACCTGTAAAGAATGCGGCCTTACCTTTCAACACCGCAGCAGCCTCATCAAGCATCGAAGTGAGCATAAAGAGAAGGAGGAACAAGTCATAACTCCAAAGAAGGAGACACACATGAGGGATGAGAGGAGTTTTAACTGTGCACAATGTGAGAAAGTTTTCTTTACAGTGGATAAGCTGAGGGACCACAACTGCACCAATATCCCAGAAAAGCCTTACCACTGCCCCCTGTGCCGCCAAGAGTTCCAGTTTAAGGTGTCTGTCACCAAGCACATGCAGTCCCACTCCATGGACAGCATCTTTACATGCCAAGAGTGCTATCAGACTTTCCCTGACAGTGTGGCCCTGCGCTTCCACCAGCGATGTCATGCTGCCCTGAAACCCTACGAATGCCCAGAGTGTGGCATGGTATTCAAACACTACTCCGTTATGGAAGACCACCGTCGTAAGCACACAGAGAACATGCGGTCTCACCAGTGCAATATCTGTGGTAAGACCTTCAAATATAGCAGCCTCTTGCATCAGCATCAGTATCTGCACACAGGCCAGAAGCCCTTCCGCTGCCCTGAATGCGGTAAAAAATTTGCATTTGCCCAGAACATGAAGGCGCACTGCCGTCAGCATAGACTGCATGAAAACAACTCCCACTCTTCCGCTGATCAGCCTAGTAAGCAGGCCCCTCTGTCTGCACACGAGACAGTTCGAGGACCAGGAAAGGAGAACACAAACCAGAGCGAGGAACCAAAGCGTGTATTCAGCTGTCCCCTTTGTCCACAGACCTCCTATACACCTGCTAACCTGAGAGCCCACATGCTTATTCATGAGGCTGAGTATGAAAAAACAGACAGCAGATCCAGACCTGTAAAGGAGACTGTTACCAAGAACTGGGAAAAAGGACACACCTGTCCCCACTGTCCAAGTATTTTTCGTGATGAGGCAAGTTTCTATGGACATTTGTTAAAAGTCCACAAGTCTATAGCACACTATTTAGAAAAGGTGACGACAGCACCAGTACAAAAAATTGCTCCACTTAGTAGTGATAACATGCAAGGAAAATGGAGGAATGATGGTTCAAGCAGTAAGTCATACAAGTGTTCTGAGTGTGGCAAATTGTTCCGTCACCGCTCAGTGTTAGAGTTGCATATGCGCATTCATTCCAAGGACAAACCCTACCAGTGCAAAGTGTGTGGCAAGCGCTTTCGATTCAGCAGCTACCTACAGCAGCATCTCATTATCCACACGGGCAAGAAGCCACATAAATGTCCGGACTGTGGGAAGGACTTTGCCTTCCTTCAGAACATGAAGACCCATCAAAAGCTGCATCAGGAGAAACCATTCCGTTGTACTAGCTGCCGCAAAGGTTATAGTGATGAGGCTCAACTTCAGCACCACATGTTGTCACATAATGGTGAGAAACCTCACAAGTGTGACCTTTGTGATAAAAGCTTTGGGTTAGCTTATCTGCTTCGTGATCACATGAACACACATACAGGAGAGAGACCTCATCGCTGTGACGAGTGTCACAAATCATTTTCTTGGTTTAGCAGCCTCCTAGTGCACCAGAAAATCCATGCTCGCAAGCGCCAAGGTTTCAGCCAGTATACTTCCTTTCCTGTGAGCACTAGGATGAGAGGGAGAGGTAGCAGGGGAAGGAGAGGGGGTAGGTTTGCGTGGGCCTGGCCTCGATCAGTGGGAGTTACCTCTCAGCCTCCACCTCCATATCAACTTCCTACACTGAGAGATGCTGAATTGCACCGGAGGGCAGTGCAACCACTCTCTCCCATGGTATCATCTCGCATGGAATTACAAGGCAGACAGCAGAAGGAGCCATGGCTGGCAGAGGTTCACCCTCCGCCAGTCCAGTGGAAAGTGGATGGTGGAGAGGTAATGCCTGTTCCATTGTCTCAGCAGACTCAGCAGCCACTTTTAGCACTACAGCAAACACAGTTTGACAACCCGCCCCAGCCAGGCCTACAGCAACACCACCAGAGAAGTCCAGGCTGGGCAGATAGCCCTCTCATATCTCAGTCTGGTCCTTCTTCAGTGCAGAGTTTAGAGTCATCACACCTGAAGGACAGCACAGTCTCAATTGTCAGCTCCCTCCCAGCAGCTGTGCCAAAAAAGTCCAGTCCATCAGTAGTAAGTGAGATTGAGCAGCACAGGCAACCCATGCCTGCAACTTGGAGTAGCACATCTGCATCCACAGCACTAGTGTCCACTAGCTTGTCGCAAAATGAATTTACTGCTTCCTCAAGCTACATAGAAGGGGCAGCACTTTGGAGTGTAAGACCGACTCCACTAGCAACAACCTCACAGAGCTCCCCAAATAAATCTGGTCAAGATCTTCAGCTGCCAAGATGGTCAACTGCCCCAGGGTCAACACAAAAGACTGGGAATGAGCCATCAGTAGTTCCTAAAAAAGATGATAATAGAGTGTGGGACTTAAGTAATCCTCAAGTAATACCGTCGACTGTTAGCCAGGCAGAAAAGCCATGGAATGGATGTGAGCCGCAAAAACAGTGGGCTTCGGGCTTAGCAGGTGCATCCACCTCAGCTCAAGTAGACCAAAGCAACCCTATGTCAGTTTCAACCCCTGTATCTCATGGGGTAGGTAGCACCTTGTGGGACTTCCAAACACCGCCAGGCATTCCAAAGACTATAAGCCCCTCTGAGAAATTAGGCAGTAATCAAGAGTTTCAGCTACAGCAAAAACAGGTGTCATCTGGCTGGGCCAATGTACAAAGTCAGGCATCCACTCAGAAGGTTCCCATTTCTATACAATATGAGCCCCACCGCTTTCCCCATGGGATGGGAACAGCAGTGTGGGGTTTCCAAACTAATCCTGTGGGTCCTCAAACGCTACTCGCTGGGCAACTCAAGCCAGGGAATGGACAGGAGCTGCAGCATCAACCAATGGTAACGGGCACTCAAATAATCATAAATCAGCCTTCTCCCTTTTTCTCACCTCCACTTGCTCCGCTCCCCCCTCTTGCTTTGCCTGGTCCTCACCCTCTTCATTCTGTTGCAGTAGGTGCACTTCCAAGACCTCCACACCCAAATATTTTTTTCACACCACAGGCAGTCATGAGCGAGAGACCACACTTGTCACAGACCCTGTCCCTACCTCAGCTTGCCCCACGGACAGAACCTCACAAACTTGGAGCTCGTTTGCCTTTTGCCCCAGAACGGCTTCTTCAGTGCATGATATGTGGGTGCTCTCTTCCTCGGGAGTTGGATCTACAAATGCATTACCTGCAACATGCACAAGGAGAGATCTGACAATTTTACACTAGCAACAAAGTTTAGCTTTGTTTAATAATTTCTGTCCAATAGAGCCTCATTAATTCAGACCTCAGAATTCCAGTTTGACCAGTTAACTGAATGGGCATTACAAATGAAAAGATGATGTGAAACTTTATTCAGTTGGTTGTGCACAATTGATGGAACTCTCCTGTTGATAAATGCATTTTAAAGTCTTTCAGCTATATACTAGACTGTATAGAGTGCTGATTGGAATAGGCAGGTGTGCCACTGGAAGAGTTTCACTCTTTAAATGCATTTGACTTATCCAAATATTCCACTGGTCTGAACAACTTCTGAGGGATGCAGATTAGTGAGTCTCTTAAGCATTTCATTTATTGCCAATGAAGTTTAGGTTTAGATAATATTAGTACTTTTATAGTTCTGTTCAGATGTCATAAACTATTTGAACTGTTTCTTCATGTACAGTATACTGTGTGCCTTTATGAGTACAGTCTGCATGTCTGCTGTCTTGGTATTCTAGGCCTAGTTTGTGCTAAAGATAGACTCAACAATGTGACCTCACTCCCAATATACAGAGCAACTCTTTCTAAGATACTGTAAAGAAATGCCATGTTTTTTCTTTTGTTTCATTTTTTTCCCCCTCTTTTTTTTTTTTTTTTTTTTTTTTTTTTTTTTGAGTGGGGTGGGTTGGGGTTGTGGGTCTTAAATTTGTCAGAAAATACCATGACAAAGTCACTGGGGCCCAAGCAAAAATCACCTTCAGAGAACTTCTGATCAATGTGAATTTGGTCCCAGCAAAAGTACCTGTAAACTGGGGATGTCAAAGTTTCCGTGTAAAGGTCATTTCACAGTAAGCGTTTTCTGTAAATTTAACTCCTAAGTGACTAATGAGAACAGGGAGCAAGTAGTCTTTTATTACATAATATTGCTGACATTGTCAAATAGTGAATTTTGTAATAAATTCGACTTTGATTTATGTGAAGTTTTGTCATTACTGTACTACATTTTTTCACAAGAGTAAGGCAAACATGTAACCCATCTATGAAGTCTTTTTTACTCCATCATGGTGACTTAAAGTAGGTAACTGTTGGCAGTGTGTCATGACTGAATTTCATTGTTTGTAGAAGTTAACCTGATTCCAGGTGGTAGTACTTAGCATCCATAGTAAACTGCTGAGTGCCATGTGCTGTGTGTCTCTTACCAAGTACCTGTGAAGGGCTTAGAAGAATGAACACTAAGGAGAGTAATGCACATATATTTGTACATTCAATTCACTCCTTAATACAAGTCAGTGTATCTTTGTGAACAATGATGATTACACCCAAAAGTGAGTAGGCTCATCTGAGTGCAGAATCCCAGCTCCTTCTTCCTGATTTTGCTGTGTTAATGCAGAATACATTTGTTGGTTATGGGCATTTAGGTGGATTTGATGGGCCTATTATGTAATCAAAGCGCTTAGTACTGTAAAAATGTAACACATCATCTATTTGTAAAGAAATAGAGAAAAAAATGTCCCTGAGCAGTGTCTTTAAGATTTAAAATATGCCCTACTACCTCTATTGTTTTAGCATGGAAATAATTAGAAATTTCCCATGATGTCCAGATATTAGATTGAATAAAAACTTGATTTTGATTAATATGTTGTGTTGCTCAATATTTGGTAGGCAAGCCTCCAATTTCATGGTCCCTGAATTCAGTGTTACCTTTTTCTGAAAGTGTTTCCTCTGGGTTACATTTGTCCACTTTAACTTGATTATTAGTTAAATCAGATGACTCATCAGTGAGTTGGGGTACTGGTGTCAAGGTGAAATCACAGGTAGGTATGAGAGTGGTTCGCAGCTCCCAAAAAACAGGTCCATCACTTCTTGCAGTCACAATTTTATTGCTTACACGTCTAATTCAGAGTAGTACTCCACCGAGGTCACCAATTCATTTAACATGCTGTTACAATGGGTCACTGAATGCAGACAGAAAAGGACAAGCAGTACCAAAAGAGGACATTTTCATTTCGCACAAATACTGGGAATTAGTGAGTGAGGGAAAAAAGAAGTGAAAAAGGGGGGAGTGTTGCACTATGGATCGGTAGTGGTGTAGTACGTAAAGTGAACACATTCCAAATGCTCCCCAACTACCTCAAACTAACCATACATAATTAATACAAGGATCATTCTTATTAAACAAGTTCTAATATTTATGGGTAGAGGGGTCGACGAATACAAGTGTCAGTGAAGCACTCCTCCATTATTGCACACTGAAAGCCAACACCCCCTGTATGCAATATCCCAAAGGGTCAGTTTTTCAGAATCAAAAGAAATTGCAGCAATTTTATTTTTTGCTCTCTCACTAATTCTTGGTATTTGTATATAATGAGATTTTCTTCTTTTGGCACCTCCTGTCCTTTTTTTGTCTGTATTCAGTGACCCATTGTAACAACATACTAAATGGATTCATTGAAATGTTCACCTGCAACACACTAATTGGTCACTTTAGTTAGAGGTGGAGTCATTACATCTGTGGACAGCCTTCCAATCATTTTCCCAAAGAGATACAAAGACTTTCAGTCTAGTTTGTAATAACTGAAGGAGACTGTTGTCGAAATGCAGTCATTTCTTGTCAGTAAAACTGTAACTCTGCAAGAAGTGGTGGACCAGTTTGTTAGGAGTTGCAGACCACTCTTACACACCTATTTTGTGAAATCTTCAATAAGCTATTAAATTGATATCTAATTTATATTTACTCCATTCACTGGCAAATAGCGACCTATAGCACTAATGCAGTAAGAGTGATAGAAGTTCCACATCAAAATTCTTTCAATAGTGTAGAACTGAAAATAGGTACACCTATTTTGGAGACCCTAAGTTGCCCGTTGGTATGAATGAGTGTGTTTGTCTGTCTGTATCTCTGCTCTGTGATGGACTGGCCACCAGTCTAGGTGCTTCCCCACCTTCCGCCTGTAGTATGCTGGGATAGGCTCCAGCCCCCCCCCTCCTGACTCTGACTAGAATAAGCGGTAATGGAAAACAAATTAATGTATGAATGAACACAGTTACTTACACACACACACACACACACACACACACACACACACACCTTCTCATTGAACAGTCAAATCTAAGTAAAATAGACTAATTATTTTTGATTTACATTTCACAGTGTTTCTTTTTTCGTGTTCTGGGTTTTAGATCTGCACTTCATATCTGGAAACAATATGCTCCACTTCTAAGTGGATTGGTGTTTCCCATGTTAATGTAAATAAGTCAGTGATTTGTGCCAAAACCTTGAGAACATTTTGTTAACAAAGTCAATAGATGTTTTGTACAAAGTGAAGTCCAGTGCATGGGAAACACACTGAATCACACTTCTTAAACATTTTCGTGTCAAGGATACTTATGTAGATACTAGACTACTGACACAAAATATTTTGTGAGGAGTCCCATCCCAAGAATATCTGACTTTCTTGTGTGATGAGATTTGCACATAACTGTTTATACTGCAGCTCTTGATGATATTAGTGCGCACAGCAAAACCTGTGATCAACGTAAAAATTCATATATGAATAGGATGGCATAATGGACCCCTAGATCCTATTTAGGGACCCACTTCCGTCCTAGTATGCAAGCACGGCGCAGGCGTGTGAGCAAACCACCTAGCTAACTAGCTAGTGTTGTTGTCTTCAACAACAGAGGCAGGTCGTGTGCTCGCAATGGGCAAGACCAATATAAGATGCTACACTGTGTTGTGTTTGCTAATTAGATTATTCTCACTATTTTCATCTCTTTTCACTCCAACAAAGCGCATAGTGCTCATCAGAACAAGGACAACCATACAACAGTAACGTTAGCTAAAATTGTGGCCTAACCTGATTAGGTAGGTAGCGTTAACATCAGTTAGCTATCTGCCACCAGCTGCTGTTAGCAGTATCACTTCCGGTCACAGCAACACTGCCACGCCAAGATGGACGAAGCAACAGTAAAGCGAGGAGCTGAAAACAAACCAGGTGCCGGCGAGTCAGACATGAAATCAGCAAACAACAGCGGTAACGTTACATCAGTTGACGACAGCACTGACAGTAAGTATCTAACGTTAGCCTTCCCCATGTTGCATTAGCAAAAATAAGAGTATGCAGGCGTAGCTGGTGATAACGCTGCAGCAACTACAGCGGAGCCTGTTCATGTAAGACATGTTTTTCAAAATTGTGTTCATTTCCAGAAGAAAAAAACAGCATTTCGTCACGTACTTAACGTATACACCGAGTTGCACCGTTCATATAGATTTACCTTAGTTCAACTAGGCATCGTTGTCTAGAATTTGGAAATTAGTCATCCTTAACATCCCAGTTATCCCGAGCCATTGAGACCGTGAACGGTGGTTCCACATTATTAGGCATGCATGCCATGTGCGTGGATGCTTAATAATATTAACTGAATGAACTCAAGTGCAGTATTTGACAAAGCTGGTATTATGGAGCACGTCGGTTCAGAGTAACTACCTGAAGCTAATATTTACATAAGAGGATTTATCTGGGTTCAGTGTATACTATCACAAACAGTGTTGCATTTTTAATGATTTTCAGACAATCATAAAGAAAAACTGTAAGCACAAGTGACACTACTAATCATATGAGTGTCCAATTTAAACATATTACATTATTCAGTGAGTGTATCTAGTGACTAAATATGTAGTGATATCTTATTCAGACAGTACATCACATGACCAGTCCAAGCTGTGACACTATAAAGGTGAAAAAGCATTCATCTACTGTCTGCCCTATGAAGTTAATAGCAGGGCCTACCCAGCTAGACAGCCGTGATTGGCAGATTTCCCACTGTTAGTTGATGTAATGGATTACCTGTGCTGTGCGTGTGTGTTATTATTAATAATAATAATGATAATAACAACAACAACAAAACAACAACATTATTATTATTATTATTGTTATTATTATTATTAGTAGTAGTATTTACAGTCTTAATAGCAACTTTATAATATTTGGTGGTGTATGAGCTATTTAGTGAAGCAAATATTTTCTGCTTAGAATTGCAGCTGCTTGAAATCTGACTTGCACCACCACTATGCAGTAATACACTGTTACAGAGCTAAAAGAGGTGGACAGCTAGGTTATACTGCGGCAGTCAAATGTGGGGTATCATGGGGCATCTAGTCAGATGTAAGGTCTCCTTCATAAAATCAACATGCTGTGCAGTGTAAGAGGACTACATTCTCATTTTACTTAGCAATTATTATGTTAAATGGACAGTGCATAGTTTTGAACAGGCTAGAACAGCCAGTGTTTGTACTTGACTGGTGCAGACTTTGTATGAGGATATAAATATACCAACCTATATTGTTATACTGAAGGGAAATATTGCATGCTGTTAAGAGATCACACTATTTTGTACAGGGATATGTCTCATATTACATAACTATAAGAGTGAATAATAGTCAGTTTACCTGTACCTGTTCATTACCTGTAAGGGCTGAGTATTAGCAAGGATTTGTATCACAGTTAATTTCAAAATGCTGCAGAATTGGCTGAAACTCTATTAAGAGAGCTTAAAATAAGACATACTGTATAACACCTGTGTAGGGGTGTAACGGTATTTTAGACATTTTGAAAATATTACTCATTACACCTTTTTTATTCTCTTACTACTATTTTGGTCCAATCCTAGGCTCTATTTATTTATTTATGTTTGCTCAGTTTATTAATTATTATTTATTAATTTATGTAAAGTTAATTTATAAAGTAATCTACCTTCATAGTGTTGCAAAGTGTTCTTGATTTTCCAAATTGTAGTTGATTCAATAAAAACAGTATTTTTTGATGAGGTATGAATCAAACTATGGCTCAAAAATTGAGGTATGAACTGAACTGTGGATTTGGAGAATCATTACACCCCTACTGTAGACTAATATACAATGAATTGGGTTAGAAACTGACTCAAAACAATGTCATTCAAAATTCCCATTCCATTTTATTATAACAAAAATAGTATTTATGTATTTATGTGATGTAATGCACCAAAATGTGGATGTATCATGAAAATGAAGCGCGTTCAATACAATGCAAAGTGCGAACAATACATATTGATACAAGGGGCTAGAGAATTGATAACGATATTGCAAAAAATGTTTATGACACTCAACTGTATCAATCTGTATTCACTGGTGCAGCTTTATTACCTGTATGCTATCAGATACATTTTTGGTGCAATGAATCACAGGTCCATAGGACTGTAACAGTACACAAAACACAGTTTGCTAAGTGTGTCTGGTTTGGGGTTTATTTTGGGCAGCATCACCACATAAACTACATTCTAGAGATATTTATGTCTCTCTGACAAAGAAAATATTCTTAATTTTAATATAGCTGTTTGAAGGTAATTTTTCAACAATCAATAACATCAATTACTCTTTCAGTTTCAGTACTAATACTGTGCATTGCAGGTACTTAAAAAAGTCTCATTCCATGATTCAGAGTATAAGTGTCCTCAGCACAAGGTAGTCACTGTGGGAATATTAATCTGCCATACTGTTTGAAGAACATATCCTTTATATATTAATGTAAATATATTCACTGTGCTTTCAGTTCACTCAGTTCAAAGTATAGTTTAGTGTTGGCTATGCTTTGTTTTTTATGCTTCATTTGTTTTCTTTGTTTCATTGTAGGCAGATTAAACTAAACTATGTAGGAAAGTGAACATTTCAATTTTTGGATTTTGGAAAAACAACAACAAAAAAGTAAATGTTTGACACTCAAAAAGTACGAATAAATACTGAGTGCCAATATATATTTCCCACTGTTGCCCATGTAACAAGAATGATAGGAACATATTAAATTCAAAAGTTACCTTTTTGTCATAGTTTGCATCAAAAAAGGCATCTAGTCTGGAATTTGGAGATGCACTAAGTTACACTGTTTTATTTTTCCACATACCTGTTTACATTAGCTTGTGCCAGAAATTAAGCTTTAATCTGCTGTTTCATTTTGAATGTAGCATGAGGTGTACATAAAAGGAACTGGTATTACTGCTTAGCCATAACACAAATTCCAACAATTAATGTAAATACTACCAAATTTAAAATCATCATGCGAAGATCATAATTGTGACTCATTGCTATTACAATATATGTCACACGTGCAATATGATCAGTATGATTGCAATATGAATTTTGACCATATCATTTTATTATTTTTTTTATTTTTATTTTTTTTCCGTGTTTCTGAACTGCTTTTTGGCTGGACCGCAACAGCGGGGCAGCCCTGCAAACGCAAATGTCTGTCACTGACTGACTGACTGAATATACCATTGGTTGGCCGTGTTTTGTTGTTCCCCCATTGGCCATTGCTCTTTCAAAATGAATCAGCACGAACAGTTTCCTATTACGTCCTCTGGGGGCGTTCACAAATCGCTGTTTAAACAAGATTCTGTTGACACTGTGAATAGCGATTTTGTGAAATGTTTGTCATAAAGAACCAATTACGTATTTCGTTGCATCTACACTAAACTAAGATATTTCAATGGATTTTACAATTTTTGCCTGATTATTTTTGAAGATTATATTTATGGGCATCTTTCCCCACACCGGCAGCCATATTCTCTGAGTTCACAAAGCATTCTGGGAAATTTCTTCTACCCCTCCGTTTGTAGCCCGCATCTCAAAATGCTCAGTTTGGAGGGCCATCTGTATGAGAAGGGTCCGGCTGCGGCCTGTGGGTGCTGCAGACCGCAGCAGGACCATACTGGGGGATCTGTACGGCTAGATGACCACTACCCCTTGATGCCAAAATGAAATGGGACACCCTACACTCCGTGAGAACATGCAAAATGTAGGGGTAGGGTGAAATGGTACGGCCAAGGGGGGAAGTTGGGATTGGGCCATTGACTGCGGCTCATTCCAGATTTATTGCATGCTAAGAACAGACTATACATACAATGTCCAGCCATGTACTAAGTTTTGACCTAGTCTTGTTTGTGTGATAAATTCACATTTATGACCAATACAATGTAAACAATAACTGATTTGTATTCTCTCTTAGAAAAATGCAGAGAGAAATAGCAGTGTTCCACAGTAACTGTGGATCTTGTATGAAACATAATTTTAAGATGATATAAAATAAAGAATGATTTGCACCTCAGCATTTGTGTTTTCCTTTCTCCTTTTCCCTGGCAACAGGAGTGGCCCTGACCTCCCATTTTCCCCTTTCTATTTTTAGGGGATGGGGTTTTCTGCTGTCGGGATTGTGGAGAAGCTTTCAGAGAGGAGGCAGACTACTTGGAACATCGGCATCAGCACAACCAAGAACACTCCAGAGTGTTTTTAGACCCTCAGTTGGATGGTTTACATGATGCAGAAAAAGATGGTCAAAGAACTCATGTTTGTGCTTTATGTTCACTCACATTTGTTGAATCAAGTGAATACCACTCACACATGGTAAAGAATCATGGTCAAGTACCCCAAAAGGAGTCTGTTGCTCAGATTAATTCTAGGATGACGAAGCAGCACATCTATGAATGTCCAGATTGTGGGAAATCTTATGGTGTAATTGGACACTTTCTCAACCATCAACGCTCACACAGGCAAGCTTCCAAATCAGTTTTTCATGAGCTTGAACACTTGAAAAAGAAGTCGTTTCAATGTGAGTCGTGTGGACGGAGTTATTCTCGCGCATCAGCTCTTGATGCCCACCGCCGCTGTCATGAGGGAAAATTAATAAAGCCACGAAACAAAGGTTCAGGAGATACATTTCACTCTGAGGAGTCAGTGGAAAGCGAGCACAGTGAAAATCAAAAAGATTATGCTCCTGAAAAACTTTTTAAGTGTTCCTGTGGTAAAGCCTTTACTGCTCTGTTGCGCCTGAAAACACACCAGCGTTTCAGTCGTAACAACCAGTGCTCGCCAGAACAAATGAAAGAAAAACCAAAGAAAAGCTTTTACTGCAGTGAGTGTAAAAAGACCTTTAATGGCCATATCGCCCTCTTCAACCATCAACGTTGGCATGCCAATCATTCAGATGATGCTGCAACAAAGTTCCCATGTGAGGAGTGTGGAAAAGTATTTATGACTTTAACATTCTACTACAAGCATCAGCGTTTGGCGCATAGCGAAGAAACCCCAGCAAAGTCATTCCTTCATCAGGTATGTCAGCTGCAAAAGAAGGCTTTTGAATGTAAGGATTGTGGGCTGAAGTTTTCCAGGGCCTCTGCACTTCATTCCCATCAGCTTCACCACACTGATGTCTTCAGAGAGACAGAGAAGGAGGCTCAAATGCCAACATCTCCACTACCTCAACAGAAAGTCTCTGAAGGCAAAAGTGAAGAGACACAGCACTTGTCAGAAGAAGAATCACAGGACATGCTTCATACCACTCCGGCTGAACAAGACTCCTGTGTAAATGAGATTGATGAAGACATGGATAGTTATGAAACTGGGGATTTTAAAGTAGAGGTGATCAGTGTAAGTGATGAAGATGAGCCCCTCCAAGACCTGAATCCTGATCTTGAGCTGCTATGTGAATCAGATCAGGAGGTAAAAGACGAGACTGAAACCGAATTTTTTCCCAGTAGTCTTGTTTCAAAACCAGACATAGATCTGAAAATTGTACAAGTTGACTTTGGGCATGTTGAAGACCAGGATACACTGGAAATAATAGAAATCGAGGATAAAACGGCAGTTGAAAGATTTGACTGTCCAGAGTGTCACCGTTGGTTTTCCAGTGCTTCATCATTGCGTGTTCATAAAATGTGGCATGGACTTCATAAGAAAAAACAACAGACTCAAGGTCAGCCCATGGCTTTTTACACATGTGACATCTGTGGTCATGAAACCAGCAGCCATGCAACACATTATAATCACATACAAAAACATAAAGACCCAAAACCATACAAGAATGTATTGTACCAGGCTGCAGGTTTAGAGAAGAAAAGCTTCAAGTGTGATGAGTGTGGTAAATGTTTCTCGCGTATGTCTGCCTTGATCGCTCATCAATTGCATCATCCTAAAAGAAAACCACACTCATGCCCAGATTGCACAATGTCCTATTCACATGCAAGCGGTTTGTATAACCATAGGAAACACTGCCCTGCTCAAAAACAGGAGAGTGATATTACAATCACGAAGAAAGTGTTCAATCCAAAGAAAACCCTTCTAGGCCCCAAGATTTATCATTGTGAACAATGTGGAAAGGGTTTTTGGTCTTTAGGAGCTTACTCACACCACAAGCAAAGTCAAACTCAGTGTGCAGACTTGAGGCAAAGGAAGGGTCATGCAGCATCTTTGCACTCTGTTACTGGACATCCACGGTCTACTGTTAAAGTTGCATGTCCAGTTTGTGGTAGGAAATTCCGTCACAGGGGCATAATGAAATTGCACATGCGGAAACATGAAGATGGAAATCACAAATGTGAACTCTGCAGCAGATCCTTTCGTCTTTTCTCCAGCCTCCTCAGACATCAGGTTGTGCATAATGTACAATTACTCCCACCCCCCATTAAATCTTTTCAACATCAAGTTGAGCAGGTGAAAAAGAACACATACAGCTGTCCTGACTGTGGGAAGCTGTTTTCACGGGCCAAAGCACTTCAATTTCATATGAAAAGCCATGGTTATGAGTCTGGATATTCACCATCATCATCAAAGTCCACTGTCACACTAGAGGAACTCCAGTGCTCAACATGCCTTGCACATTTCAACACTAAGTCCTCTTTACGGGCCCATCGAAAACTTTGCATCAAAAGAGACAGTCAAGTACTTGATGAAATGGCAGCACCTTCGGGAAACAGTGATACTAAGGACAACATGGATGTCAACAAAAAAGGAGGCTCAGAGAAAGTGACAGTGGATGCTGAGATAAAGAATGAAATGGACACCGGAGAGCTAAAAATGAAAAATCACATGTCTGTATGCAACTTGGAAAACTCTGGTACCACTGATTTGAAATACAAATGCAAAGTGTGTGAAAGAAGCTTTTCAGTGGTTGGAGCTTTGAATTTTCACAAAAGAATTCACCTCCAAGGTCACAAATCAAAGGCAAAAATAAAATTACCTGTGTCTATGATACTCAAGAAACCCAAACGGGAAGAACCAAGTAAAGGATCATTTTACTGTTCAGAATGTGGGAGACGATTCATCTCCAACTCAGCCCTTGGTTCTCACAAAAGATGGCACACACAGAAGAAATTTACTGGATCTTCAATAAAAGACGATTTGAGCTCTGCCACCCACAAGACTGAGGATGAAGGACATTTTCAGTGCAACAAATGTGGCAAGCAGTTCTTCCACCTGTGTGTTCTCCAGCGCCACCAGTTGTATAATCCTCTTTGTCATACCAAGAGTGAACCAGAGCCTGAATCAAATAAAAGTATGGAGAGCATCAGCAACTCACCAAATCCAGAATTTTCATGTCCAGAATGTAACAAAACATTTGTGCGAGGTTCACTTTTAGCTGCTCACTATGAAAGTGAGCACAGCAACACTTTGGAGTCTGCAGATCTTCAAGGAGACCAGTCCCAGGTTACATCAACAGACCTGGGGCCAGAACAAGATGATGTCAACCCCGATGGGTGTGAAGACATCTCATCAAATGAACTGAAATCAAAAGTTCACCAGTGTCCTCTCTGCTCTATGACATTTGCTAAGGTCAGAGGTTTACGTGCCCACAAGTGGCAGGCCCACTCAAGGAGCACAAAAGGCAAGGTTAAAGTTAGACCAAGTGCAAGTAAAGATTCCGCTGCCTTGAGCAGTGAAGTCAGCAGGAGCGAAGATACTGTGATTGCAAATGACAACAGTATGGTGATGAGCAAATGCATTGTTGCAAAGAAAAATGGCACTGTGGGCAAAAGGAGGAAGAAAGGCAGATTAAACGTCCCACCTTTGAAGTTTTACCCCTGCCTTGACTGTGGGAAGCAGTGCAGCTCTGCCAGTACCCTCCTCAATCACAAGAACGACTGCCTAGAGCTTAAGCAGGAGCCTAAGCAGGAGATTCAACCTCCTGAAGCTGGGGCTGAGACGCCACCGCTGCTTAGCCGCCAGTCTGAGCATACAGCCAAATGCCTCTTCAAGTGTGATAAGTGTGGGAAAGCTTTCCAAACAGAGGAACAATTGGGAAACCATAAGACTCAGGCAAAGAGCAGGCCTTACTGTTGTGCCCTCTGCTGCCATGGGTATTGGACTGAGACTCAACTGCAACAGCATCTTGCCTGGCATGATGAGGTCCGTTGTCGTCTCCCAATTGAGCTTCGTTACAGACTCAGTGCTGCTATGACTTCAAGGCCTCTCAAACCTAGCATCCCCCCTGCTGACAAAAGAGGGGACTCTCCCCCTGTGCTGAACCCAGCCAGTCAGTCACAAAGTAGCCACAAGTGCCAACATTGTGGCAAAGCCTTTCTTTCACCAACTGCGTTACAAAAACATGAAGCTCAGCACATTAACAGTGATTTGTATTGTTGCTCTATTTGCCCCAGGACCTTCAGTGAGATTCAGGACCTCATCGATCATCACCAGGAATGCATGGGTGATTACAAACAACAGACTGATGCCCCTGCTGTTGTCTCATCAGGAGACACCAATGGCCTTATTTGTCTTGAATGTGGAACTTCTTTCTGTCAAGAAATTGAGTTGCACCAGCACTATACTGAACATACCCATGGAGCCCATGCCCATTAAACTACAGCAACTGTACCTAACTAAAAAGAAGACACAGTAGATTGTGGAAACTGTTTTGTGGTTGCCATACTACTTCAATGTTAAGCTACAAATATCTTTGTTAGACCTTTGTTGCGTTTAGGCTTATTAGGCGGGAGTGATATCATTTTGCTTTCAATAGCTTTTCTATATTATTAGAGACTGTAATATTTAAAACTAAAGCAGCTCCTTAGTTTCCTTATTCTCAGGTTCTCCTTTACACTGGACTAATAGGCTCTCTAGTGTTGTAAAGAATAACACCTTTTATTAATTTCTAAATCTGCTCTGCTAAAATGTTGCAAGCTTATAGTTTCAAAGTTTCAACAAAATAATAACTGTCCCATGTCTATATTTATTTATTTTTCTTTTGGGTTGATGTGATATAGGCCTGCCTTGTTAATCCCAAACCAGGGACAGACACATTTGTGCATCTACAGATTCCAGAACGCCCTGAACAATAAAAAATGTCAATGTAATGCTTCTAACGAGGAAACTGCACCAATTCTGCTCAACTAACACATTGTCATTTTGCTGCAGTCCTCCTGAGGTTTGGATGAACAGGGTTCTGTTGTATATGTAGCTGTAGCAGAGAAAAGATTTTTTTTGTTGCTTTTTGACATGCATTGGTCAAATAATGGACTGTCATGTACTACCTTACAGACAGTTGTTAGCATTAAACACTTAATTGTTTTCATCATGGTATTATTAAGTTGTGCTTTAACTGTTTAATAACAAGCTTTCATCTGAGTTCCTTTTGAATGTTACTTTTCTACTTTGTAAAAAGTCTTTCCTTACTAAAATAAGCTTAGATAGAATTTAAGTTAAGGTAGAGTAGTTGTTAATCGGTTGTTGTTATATTGATTTAGTGGGGAAAAAAAGTATTGTCAGAGCACTGTTTCAACCTTACTATAATTTATAAACTTTTTTTTTTTTCAAGATGACCAGTCAATATTTATCCTTTGACTACAAGCTAAACCTACTGTTTCTGATCTGAAAGAAAAGTTCTACTAAAAAGTTTAAATTAAACTTTTTTGTGTGTGAATTATTGTGTGATCTGTGAATAATTCATCGAACTTAGATGTAAATGTTTTTGGGATCATTTAATCTAGTTTCTATTAGTCTATTTCCAGGTTGTCACTCATCTGACCGGTGAATTAGTCTAGTCATTTCAATTTTCAGTTTTTGGCTATGTACTGGTGTAATTGTGAAGGTATATTTATTGCTGCTACATGACACATAAATATGCAAAGTGACAGGAAATATGAGCACTGACTAGAAGGCTATACAGAATCATTTATAGACCAAATGGCCGATTTCCATTTGCAGTCCTCAGTTTATGCAGAACATCAGCCAAAATTGTTCTTATGCGTGAACTTTTTAGCCACACTTACACAGTGTATACTATGAATGAGAGTTACCCTATCTATTGTAGCTTTGCAATTATACATGTAGAATGCTAAAAGTGATGAGTCTTAATGTATAATGCTGGAAGGCATTTATGAACAGTGTTCAGAGGTTTATTTTTTGAGTTGGTGAATTGACCCCATCTGTGAATGAAGAGAACAGAAGCAACTCAGTCTTGTAAGTTTGTGTGGCTTACTGCACTTACAAATTGTCTATTTCCAATAGTGAACAAGCTTTTTCTACCTGGTAACAGAATGCAGCAGTCCCCAATTGCAGCTTACAGCATTAAATAAAGAATAAATGATTTGCTCTGCCATACTGATTAAATGACAAGATGGGTGTTTATCATTTATGCATTCACTTACAAAATATATTGTTTAAAATGCTAAAATATTTTTCAGTACTGAATGAATGACTACAGTCAGACTGCATATTGGCCTTTGTAGGGAAAATGTAGTTGACCAATTGACAGAATGTTTGTTTAACAGTGTAAAATTTCACAATTAATATTGCTCCTTTTTTGTTCTTTTGTAGCCAAGCAGGGCAGCATGACATGCCAGGATTGTGGACAGGAATTTACATGCTGGCAAATCTTCAAGACACACCTGCGGAAGCACATCCTGAAAGAGGAGACGGAAGAGACCAAGCCACAGAGTAAAGAAAGAAAAGTTGTCATTGATGAGGACAGGGGTCCTGAGGAACTCTTTTCTGTGAGTGTGGACGATGGAAAGCAGAGTGATGTAGATGACGTTGACATCTCAGGCATTTCATTGCAAATAAAACCTTCCCTCTCAGCCCAGGATTGTCAAGTTGCCACAGGCTCAGTGGAAGAGAAATCTAGCAGCACCTCTCAGAGGGTTTATGTTTGCTCAGTCTGTGGAAAGGTTTACACTTATCTGGAGTCATTCAAAAACCACCAAAAATTGCATGAAAATCAGGCTAAGAAAAACAAAGGCAAGCCAGAGCATGAGTGTCCAGACTGTGGAATATCATTCACCAGAGCATCACAACTTCGGTGTCATATGAAAGTTCACAGGTCATCGGCACCACTTCAGTCCAGCCCTCTTAGATGTGATCAGTGTAACAAAGACTTCAGTTCTTTGCAGACATGGGCAGTCCACGCTGATCTCCATAAACGTAAGCCATTTTGGTGTTTAAGTTGTGCCAAAGGCTTCAGAGATGAGAAATCACTGGATAAACATCTGAGTGCCCACAGTCTCAAACAACACAAGTGCAATATTTGCTCCAAGAGTTTCCGTGTGCCTGCTGAGCTTTACTACCACTATAACACTCACACTGGGAAAAAGCCTTTCCATTGCGCACTCTGCAAGAAAAAGTTTTCCCAGCTTGGAAATCTGCTAACCCATCAAAAAAAGCATGTTGGAGGTTATGTTGGATCCAGCTCAACACCTCTGGGGATCAAGAATTCTGCATGTTGTGCAAGGAAAAGAGTGACTGAAATGAAGAGACTAATTTTCACAGGTTCTGAAAATGAAGTGAAAATGGACACATACAAAGAAGAGCTTCTGGCAGAGGAAGAAACAGTAGAGACAAGTGAAAATCTTATGGAGTGTGAGGATTTTGAGCTGGGACACAGTAATTCTGAAGAGTCTGATTGTGAGGAGTCTGTGCCAGAGGAGTTTCACTTAGAGCTCTCAGAGCCATGGAGCCTTTCTGATTCACCTGATGCCTTTGAATCAAGAAATGAAGAACAGCAGGGAGGGCAGGAGCACGATGAGAATGGCCCACAAGCAACAAACAGGCACAGAGAGCTCTATAAGTATTGGGAGTGGGAGTGTTTTGAATGTGATATGGGCTTTGATGAAGAGGCGAAGCTGCACATGCACTATATGAAACATGCCAGTGGGGAGCTGCCAATAGTAGAAGATGATGTTGATTGATGAGTATTTAAGGATCACATAAAAACTTAAGTGTTTAGTATTTTCCAATGCTGGCACTGTTGCCTTCCTTGCTCATAATAATCTCTATGTGATTGATAGAAATTTATCAGACCAGTTTATAGCTTCTCAATTTTCCCACTTATAATTTTTTTTAAATTTTTTTATAACAGTTTCAAGGTTTTGGCTAAAAGAGAGCATTAGCGTCTAATGTATGTATACATCTTTTCATGTGTAACTTAGAATTCCAGATAACCGACTTTTGATATAAAGTACTGTTATATTAAATTTTTGAGACATCTGTTTCATTATATTGTTTGTGTTAGACATGTCATAAGGACCAAGAACAAATTAAACCTAACTATTGTGATATTGGGGGAAAAACAGTTTGAATGTTTACCATCTGTTCTTGTCATCCAACCTCCTGTGTTGTTATGTAAAATAAGGTGAAAAGTAAATTAGTAAAAAGAAAAAAAAAAGTCAAACTGAGGTTAAGGGGGATTGAACCGTGATTATTTTGTCTACTTGTAAAACTAATTGAAATAAAAAAATATGTGAAATGTTTTTGTTTTTGTCTTTACATGCATGGTTAGAAGTTTTAAAAAACCCGGCTGCAAATATTTGGCCAATTTTACTGAAATCCTGATTATACTATGCATGGTGCTTATTCTCTACACTGCTTGGCTATGCCCTTATGTGCACCTTTTTTTCTCAGATGAAGTGCTTATACGATCCTTAATAAGATCAGGCGGTGCACTTCTTTTAGAATACTCTTCTGCTTTGATTTTGCTGTAAAGGAGGGATTTGTTATCTATTGTCTGTCTACATCAGAGAAACAGTTCTCCCCATGTCCATTTTGTGATGCACAGAATAAAGAATGACCACTGATATATTATGCAATTGGCCTAAAGAATATGACTCTCCATAGCTTATTTTTTACCCAGTTTTTGTGAGCATGTAGTGCATTTCTTAGAGGGAAAAGCATGCTTGAATCTTAGCCATTGAGTGCTGAACATCTCTGTGCATATACAGTATTTCTGTATATTATATATATTATATAGTATATTTGTGTGGTAGAATGTTGTCCGAAAGGACAAAGCGCCCTCCTTGCACATGTTAGTCAAGTTAAGTTTATCTCTTGGTCCCATTAATGTTAATAGTTTTAACATTTGTTTTTGCACACCCTGCACATATGCTCTTGAACTGGACTGTATGCCTGTGTGAATCAGGTAATTACAGACATAGCAGACTTGTATATGATAAATTTCTTGGTTCCAAACCAATGATGCAGCTTATCCTCTTTTACCTTAGATATCATATTTATT
>OMKZ01033666.1:109747-139757 GCA_900302535.1 Neoniphon sammara | reverse complement strand
CATATTTATTGCTTATACTGCTATCTACATACTTCTCCCTGGTTTAGATTCAGTTGCTGCAACAGTCCAATTTACCCACAGGAATAACTGAAGTTTAATCTCAATAAATAAATGAATTTAAGAAGTGTTGATTGGCCAGAAAAACTACAACTCCCATGATTCCACGGCAGTACTTTTTTTTTTTTTTAGACGGTGACGTCATCATGTCTGCAGCTCATCTATGTAGGCTTTGTGCGAAACGACGCGGAGATGTTTGGGCGGACGAGTGATCCTAGGTAACCTTATATCTACATCTCACTGTATTCATACAGCTATGCGTGTGTGAGTGTGTATGTGTGTGCGCGTGTGTGTGCCTGTAAACGGATGGACACAACAAATCAGCGAATACTTTGCTACTTTGTCTCTGTAGCAAATCTAATTACGCACATTTGCAGATGGATTATGCTTCATATTCTTTATGTAGGCTAACCAGGCCAACATTATCTGTGACTATTATGGACAGATAATTTGAGAAAATTGTCCGCATGTTGAAATACATCCCACTCCCCTATTTAGACAAATTAACCAGTCTTAATTTATGTTATGTTCCTGCGGCCAACGGCTGTCCTCCCAGCCCATCAGGCTTTTGTAATACAAATGTTTTGAGCCCATTCATTCTCTGGTCTCCCAGCTGTCGTCGTGTATGGAAAACAGACATTCAAGAAAACAACTTGTATGAAAGATGCCATTCCTAAGAAATCGCACAATGCTATATTACAAACGAAATGGTTTATATAGGCAAATTTATTTTTACACTCTTGATTTACCAAAGTAATATAGATTATTCTTTGTTGTCTCTGTGTGTGATTCATGTTCTATACAGGGTCCTGATTTCATAGAGACTCAATCAAGCCCATTTTAGGAACCATGCAGAGTCTAGCCCAGATGATGAAGAGTGGTCCAAAACCAGCAGAGATTGAGGCTGGGCAAAAACCAGTGACTACAGAAAACACCCAGCAGCCACTGGAGAATGAGACTGGGGCTCAACCAATAGAGAGTGAGATAGAAACACAAGTCGTGGACAGTAATTCAGCCCTTTCTCTAGAAAGTGAAACCGTAATCACACCAGATGAGAGTGAGAAAGGGGTGCAACTTTTGGGTGGTGAGACACTACAAACGTCAGGAGATGTGACAGCCACTCAAGCACTGGAGATGGAGCCAGCTGTTGAGCCAGTGAGTGACCCATCACATAATACTGGAGGAACCGCAATGGACATTACCTCAAAGCCTAGTGACCCTACAGAGCTGGTATCTGATGTGAAGCATAATCTTGACTGTGATGCACAAGAGGCGAGTAAAGTGGATAAAGTAGTACCTGATAGAAAATATATTCCTTGCAAGAAGGACAGAATGGATCCTCTGAAGATGGACATGTCCAAGCCAGTGGTTATGCCGCTCACATGTGAGTACTTTGGCTTCTCTGTGGATAGTTTTACATTTTCTCTTATCCCTTCTATATTTCCTCTTAACCCTTCCTTGAACCAGGCTAGGATGGAAGGGCAGATCTTTTGCAGCAGCAGCCAGGCTCATCCACAAACAATCCAACTGGGAGGTAGTCTCCATTAAGGATTAATTTCAGCCACTTTCAAACTGGGACTTATTTTGCTAGTATTTATCATCATGGCAATTACCTGTGGTCAGAATCACATCACTTATTTCATTTAAGAGCTTTACATTGCTCCAGATTGCTGGGAGTACTACAGTCCAACAGTTGAATCCAAAAAGCAATTACAAACATGTTGTTTTAATACAATCAATCGTCATGATGGCTTGGAAAATAAAGCCCAAGCTGAAAATAATCAGAATTATCATTTTAAGAACTTTACTGTTGATTACTGATTCACTGTAATGGAAACAGCACACATTAGGAGTAGAAATGGCTAAAGATATTAGCACATCTCCAGTTACCAATTTCTTAATCCACACAAACTTCTCTTACCAGTATGCATGTTACAAAGGGGGGCTTCAAGCTGACCTTGTTAACCTCCAGGCTACTGATGTGCTAATTTGTTAGAACTGTAATTACCTCATGCAAACCCACAACCACATTCTTCTTAGCGCGGTCTCCTAAATTTTGTACTTTCTATACATACTTTTGTACTCTTTTTGTAGCATCTCTTTTGATTATTAAAATATGTGTAAACTTTCTCCTCCATCTTCTAGCATCTCAGCTGTCCCTGCAGTGCATTGAGTGCCACATAATCTTCAGCGATCACAAGAGCAAGGAACGTCACTTGAAGTTGAGCCATCCAGCAGAATATGAGCAGTGTATACTGAGGAATGCCCTTTTTGCCTGCTATGTTTGTGACCGCCACTTCACAAACTCCACAGAACTCATGGCTCACCAGAAAGCCCATATAGAGAAGAAACCCTTCAAGTGTCCAATTTGTAGCCAGGCTTTCAACAAGTCATCAGAACTCACTCTTCATAAAAAAATTCATTTTGGCCGGGATGGTTATGCCTGTGCGGACTGTGGCAAACCTTGCAAAACACTAACCTTGCTTAAGTACCACCGCCGCACACACACTGGAGAGAGGCCTTATGTGTGCAAGGAGTGTGGAAAGAGATTCAGCATGTCTAAGGCTCTTCAGAAACACATGTTGTCACACTTACCAGAAGATGCAGAAGGGGATGGGGGAGACACCTCTGCCACTGCTAAAGCACAACTGAAGAAAAACAACGGTAAGACAAATTGGTCAGACATATTTCTAAAGTAAAAATGTCATAGAAGTATGTTTTTACATGTTATTTTTTTCTTTTTTTTTTCTTTTTCTAATTTTTTGGCACTTTTTATGTTATCGTGCAATATGTTTTAGCTTCCCTCCTGTTTTTTTGTAGGCACTACAGTAAAATATCCCTGTTCTGTATGCAAGGCCACCTTCAAGACTACAAAGACACGGCTGCATCACATGAAAACCAAGCACAATTTGCTGCCTGCGGCAACTAATAATGCCATTCAAGCTGGGCAGCCAGTGAAAGAGGGTATACCCATTATAACCCCAATATCTATCTGCCAACCAGCACTACTACAGATGGAGCCCATTGGACCTCTTCAACAAGTTGATGCTAATATTGACACGGAGCAGATTCGGAAACTTATTGAATCTTTGGGAAATGTGCAGAAAGTGAACCAGGTTGTCATTTTGGGACAGGTGCCACCTAATGCCCCACCCCTGGAGCTGCAGCAGATATCAGAACCAGTTCATCTGAATCTCACTGCATCACAGGTGGATTTTGTAGAACAGACAGAGTTTAAGACAGTGGAAATGGAACATCCAAAGAACCCTTGTGAGTCAATGGAGCAAACAATTATACTGGAACCTATAACACCAGATGGACAGATAGAAAACCCTTCTTTTTCAGAACTAGGCTCCCATATAGCAACATCTGAAAATATAGGGCTAACACTTGTTGAAACTGAGCAAACAGAAAGACATCAGGGAGAGATGATGCATGAGATTTTTCAGCAACCTGAGACTGGTACAGTTCAGTCTGATTCAGTGAATCAAATAGTTTGTCAGAGTGAGGTGGTTGACCTCAAACAAAACCTTGAGCAAACAGTCATATTAGAATTCACTTCTGCCTTTATGCCTTCTGTAGAGTTAGAACAATCCCAATCTGTGCCGCAAAGTGAAATGCCATCATCCTCATTAGTGCCAAGCACTGAACTGGAGAAGATTTCTGATGAGACTGTTCTAGGCCAGCAGGAGACCAACCTATCTGTTCCACCACTCATGCCTACAGTTGAATTGGAACTGACACCTTTACAGACAGATCAGCAGGACCTTCCTGCTTGCCCTTTTGTCCCAGCAGATGCATTTACACAAACTCCAGTTGAATCTCAAACTAATCCCAAAGCAGAGGCTGATTCAGAGATACAAACAGTAGGCTTGGATCCAGTCCATTCTGTGAGAGACGAAGCCCCGGTTGAAGAGACGCATGAAAAGACTCAACAAGAACAATCTGAGAATTTGCTAGTGGACAGCAGAGAGAATCAAGAGCAGGTAGAGAAGTCTGGAGTAGATGACCCACCTGCTGAAAAAGAGGTCTCACAATTACAGACTGAGCAGGTGCAACAGCCCTCACATATAGCCATAAATGCAATGTCAGCTCAAGAACTGGTGAAAGTACGAAAAAGAAAGCCAGCCAGGACATTTATTTTTCAAGAAAATATGCAAGAATTGGTAGGGACCACACAAAAGGATGATGTAGAAATTGATGCAAAACCTGCTAAACGCCAAAGAACCAAAAAGTCTCGCCTTGTTGTTAAATTTGGTCCACAAAATAAAGAGAGGAAAAATAAAAAACAGAAAAAGCCTTCACAACCATGTCATTCAACCCAGGAAGAACCATTAAAGGGCAAATCATCAACCACAAACCTATCCAGTAAAAAAGTGCCATCACAAAAGAAGGGAAGAAAAGCAAAAAAAGGCAAGAAAGAAGGGCTTTCAGTATCTATGGCAGAAATAAAACCAACCTCCTCAACCCACAATTCACAAGTGCAACAAATTAAAGAGGATGTAAGAAAAAACAAAATGAAAAGGAAAAAAGATGTAGTTAGTGATGATGTGGAGCATATAAGTGAGCAAGAGATTGTAGTTTCACCAGTATTTAAAAAGAAAAAACAACCAAAAATCCTGCAAAAAAGTCAGCCCAGAAAAACAAAGGATGGAAAGTTGACAAGTAAGGAGAGAAAGAAAAAAACGACAAAGGAGCAAAAAATGAACACAGAATTAAGCACAGTATCTGCAAACATACCTGATCCACAAATAACGCGAGACTCTCTACTTCTACTGAAGGGTCATAAACAGCCCCAGTTGAAGGTTCACAAACTTGATCCCGCAAAGGCATCCGCCCAGACGCAGGAAGCGCTGCCTCACAAGTTACAAACAACTTCTCAGCTGAGCAATGACATCACACTCAAACAGAGAAATAAGACAACAAATACATCTGGAAATAAACTTACAACAGGAGGAGGCAAGAAAAAAGGAGGGAGACCTAAAAAGAACCAGAAAACGCTTTCGCTGTTGTCCTCTCTGCAAGTATCCACTCCACCGCCTGAAACAATGCCCAGTAAGCCAAAGACCACCAGAAAACGTAAAGCCTCCTTGAAGGTGGAGATTGAGGGAGTCATAACTTCCTCTCATTCCAAACGTGCTCTAGAGTGTAAGGACTGTGGAGAAAGATTTAGTGAAGTGTCTTCCCTTCAGGAACACAAGACGACAGCGCACGTTGTGGAAAGTCCTGGTCTCACTTACACCAATGGAAACATCTTTGAAGGGGTCTCCAGGTTAGATCTAGGCCAGCCTGCAGAACGGCACGATGAGCCCATTGGGGTGATGAATGCTGCTACAGGTTGGGATACTGAAGCCGAGATGGGTGAGATAGCATTAGAAGAGAGAGAGCGGAGTGTCTCTTTCCCAGCTTTAAATCCCTCCCCTTCTTTACCTGCTACTGCTCCAGATGTTGAGGCGAGTGGGTATGAGGATAAGAGTGGAAATACAGCTGCAGCAGAGATTACACCATTTATGGGTATTGCTAATGAGCTTCCAGAGCAATCTAGTCAATGTCTTTCTCCTCCAGAAGTTGTCTCACCATATCCCTCAAATGCTGATCAAAAGAAAATGCCTGAGTCAAACAGTGATGCCCCTCCACATTTCTCATCTAAAGCCCCTTTAAAAATCTCTACCCAAACAAAGGGTTCTGAGGCAGGAGGGTCTTTGGAATCAGTGCAGGACAAGTCAGTGTATCAGTCCAGTAGACAAGATATCACCAAGAGTCCCTTGCTTCCCAGTTCAGAATCTGAGATCCAGGGTACCACGGATGAAGACATTAAGGAAGGTTTACTTCTTGAGGTAGATTTAGTCACTGTTGGGGAGCAGAATGAGAGAGATGATCTGACTTTGGCTCAAGATAGTGGTTCCCAAAGTAAACATGCTGAACCTAGCAATCCTGAAAGTAGCAGCACTGACACATGTGTACCTCCTGGTCAGATTGATAACGAAACAACAACTGAAAAAAGCCTAACCTCACAGACTGTTTCATGCTCTACACATGAGCCCGAGATCAAAGAAGAGGAGGAAGAAATTTTAGTGCAGAGAAAAGAAGAAGGGATGAAAAGTGTGCTAAGGAAGAGTGTAACAAGGGGTAGGAGACGAGGAACAGGGCGTCTAAAAAAGGCTGTGGTATCAAGGAAAAGTTCAGTTTGTGATGATGGTGTCAGAGGAAAAGAACCAGAGAAAGATATGGATGAATGTCAGATAGTCTACCAAAACTGTCCACTCACCTCTAATTCTGAAATCAATGATGAAAGTGAGACCAGCACGCCTCACCACACTCAGTCAACATCCCAGAGTTCACAGCCAGAGATCAGTCCTGCTCCTGCTTCATCTGTGCCTTCCATACCTTCTTCATTAGAAAAATCTCCTGAAAAACAAGTTGTCTTTGAGCTGGAGTCGGTTGCCACTAGTGTTGTGCAGGGGGCAAAGTCAGAGGAAAGGCCTGGACTGGAGGAAGCAGAGGAACAGGACAGAGATACCGGCCAGTCCCCAGGCATCATACTTGAGAGGTTCGTCGCTTCTAGACAGAGAGAGACTGGTGACAAGGACCATGGCTCGCCAGCAATAAGGAACAATGAAAGACAGGTGAGGATATTAAGCCAACTATTGATTGTACTAAGAAATGTACATATGTACATTAATACTAAGCAGTGTGATCGCTTTGAATTATATTTTTGCATTCCAGGGTTTGGATGGCGCTGCCGAGAACGAAGTGGTGTTCAGGGAAGTCCTAAGAGGCCAGGAGATCAAGGTGGAAGAGAATATCTCAGATCCACCACTGGTTGCACACACCTGTCAAAGCAGACAGAGAGTGGTCCTGCAGCCACAGCATCAACATGACATAAGGACCGTTCTTGTGAAGCAAGAGACTAGCCTTGTTCTGAATGACACTCAGGCCACGCACGGCGGTAGACACATCCGATGGAATGTGGAGCAAATCAACACTGAAAACACCTCCGGTCCATGTAAGTATAGGGGTGCATTTTAGGTGACTCCTAGACCTCCGAGCATATAATTGTAGAACTTAATTACTTGTTAGCATGTTATGACTTGAATAGTTGACTGTAAGATTTTCTGGCAGGCAGGTGAAGTCGAAGCCGAAGCAGTCGAAGTCTTCTTAGGGCTTTTTGTTTTCAGAGACAGATAACTAACCACTTTTAGGGCTTTTTGTTTTCAGTGCTAGAGAGTGAGGAGATGACCAGGGACTCTGGCGTGGCCCCAGATTTTAACACCAATCAGTGCATCTTCTACCCAGTGAAAGAGGAGGAGAGGGAGGTTCTCCTGGGAGCCTCTCAGAGTGACAGTGGTGCTGTGGGGGTGTCCAGTAATGCCAGGATTGGCCATGATACAGATGGCCAGCATCAGCCAGCCAGTAGTAATCTTCGTAAGTTATTGTTTTATCCAGCTACCAGCATATGAAACATTGCTGGACGCATTATTGACCATCTTTTGTCATGTGTTTTTTGGTTGTTTATAACAGATGAAGGGAGCCATGCCACCGAAGACTACCAGGAAACCACAGTGAGAGGAGTCTTGTCAAGAGTCGGGGTTAATAACTTTGAAAATACAGCAGGTTTGTTTATAATGTAGTATAGTGTTATAATGAACAACATGTATAACTGCTTTGTTGAGGTCCTTCAGCTGTTTATTATAAATGTTGAGCACAGTTGACTGTGTATGATAACTTTTCTTCCAGCTGAGGCAGATGTTGCAAGTGAGGATACAGCAGAGCTTCGGGACTTTCTCCTCCAGAGTTCTGACAATGAGGATTCGGATGTTTTTGAATTGCCTGATCCTCAGCTGGAATCAGAAGCAGAAGCTATGGCCTGTTACTACAAGAACCAAAACAGCAGCCCACCACAGCCAGATGAAATGTCACACAAGTACAGTATAACCTCCTTTTTACCGACATCAGGCTCTCAAACTCAGCAGCTGTCAGAACAAGCACAAAGTACAAGATGGTCTGTGAAGTGATGCCAAAAAAAGCATTCTGTTAATAGATTATTACCCCATATGTGGGATGCATTCATCAATCAATCACTGTCCTAGTATCAATCAGTCACAATCCTAGAAGCACAATACACATTCTAAATAGGTCATTTGTTGTTGGTCAAGCATTGTTTCATCTGCCTGATCGTGAAAGAATCAAATTCATAATAATGTTTTAATTTGACTAGACACCATTTAATGTACTGAACAAAAGGCATAGCCTCTGCTGCCTCAATGAAAAGCTTTTCATGTGCTACCAGTGGCAAGAGCTGACTAGGCACCTATGTTTGCATAAAAACTGATTTATTTACATATGTTCAGGCCAGCACTGTCATGCAGCTATAAGAACAATCTGTTACACAGTGTGAAATGTTTATCATTGGTGCTCACTCTGCACTTTTACATAATGTGCTACTGTCAGCAGAAAGTCTGGATAAAATGCATCACATCAACTGATCACACTGTTTAAATTTTTTTTTCCAGAATAGGCTGTGCATCCAGACAGCTAAGAAAGTTGGCTGAACACACTTTTGCTTTTCTAGCGATGCTCTACTACACATTTATACAGTTCTACACATTCACATCTGGTAATTGCCCAGTACAACCACAATCTAAGAACCTTGTTCCGCAATACCTTGGTTGTAGTAGCTGTGGGAGGTGAGAGTGTAACTCACTCTTCCCACCTTTATTTTCCCAGCTGGTCATGAGTTTCCAACTAATTGTCTTCTGGTTACAAGCTCAATTCTAATATTCTGACCTCTGCGACCCCATTTGCATGGATGTTAAAAAATGACTTGTCACTAGCATCCCAGCTGCACATCAGTATTGGCTTAAATTGAAGTTAAGGTAAAGCTAAACAAGAAAATCTAAGATTAATATTTGGTCACACACCTCACACATAATAATATGACGTTTGTGACACATTCAATTTTTACCACTCTTGATATTTTTCTTTGAATAGATGCAGGAAAGCTCTGAAAATTTGGCACTGCTATACGAGCCAGTCATTGCCCACACTATTGCTGCAGATTATTATTGCTATCTGTGCTATTATGTAGTTTTTGCTTGTTTGCTCATATTTTATTTTTTTTTTTATTCTCCAATAGCTTGCCAACCTCAGACAGCCACCTCCATTCCTGTGCACAAAGAGAGGGGAATGGGATCAGAGAGCCCATTGATTACTTCTCCGAGTATTTTGGTTGGGACGCCTGGGTAGAAATTGCCCAGTGCACAAATAAACAATCCAACATGCTCAACCCTGTCACAGCCAAAGAGGTTGCACGGTTTGTTGGGATCCACATTGCAATGGGAACTTTGAAGGTTAGTTTTTTTGTGTAACCTACATCTTGATTATCAACACTTTTTTTTCTCCTTTGTTTAGACTATAAAAGTGGAAAATTAAGCAGAAGTATTTTAATTGATGAGGGTATAGCTAACAAATACCATCCTCTATTTCATTCTTAGTTCTTATAATTTATTTGATCTCTTTTGTCACTTTTCAGTTTCCCAGTCTGAAGCTCTACTGGCAGGACTTCACTAAAGTACCGCTGATTGCTGAAGCCATGCCGCTTTCCCAGTTCCTACAGTTGTCTCACAAGTTGAAGCTAGCTTGTCCTGCAAAGGATCCAGTCAACAATGTTAGAGTAGAAAGACATGACCATGACATGCAGAATGCACAGCAAACTACAACGATTACTGGTGCCATGAGCAGCTCTAACAATAGCAGAAATGGTCAGATTTCTTTACTTAGTGATGGACAGAGCCAACAGGGCAAGCCAAACGAACCGAGCCTTTTGAGCAGACAGACTGATCCCCTTTGGAGGGTTCAGCCGTTACTGTGCCGTTTCCGAGCAGGATGCCAATTGCTAAGCCAAGAGGGCGATTATGCAGTAGATCAGTATCCTCTTCCTTTGACGACCAGGAAGGCAAACAATAACCAGTTTTCTCTCCATTGCACTACACTGATTGGATTTGGTGGTCTGATTCTACATTTGGATCTTAAATTGGATCTTGCAGACAAAGAAGACGCTGTAGAAAAAATGGTCCCCAGAGGTAGTATGGTGTTTCTTTGCAAGCAGGAACTCTCTACCCCTGCAATGCTAGAACGTCTGTTGGTTGCCGGAGTTCATGGGGCAGGCAGGGTGGGAGGAGCAAGGGGGCAGATAGGAGATGAGTTTGTGAGCTCAGATGGGAAGTTGATGTTGCGCAGATCAAATCGTGGTTTCATACTTTCTACTGTAGGATATGGCCAGAGAAACATGGGATCTCTCATTGACAACTTTGAGAAAGCCCAGATGTCAGCTCGCCTCAACAGAGACTTGCAAAACCTTTACCGTATCCCGCTCACTGCCTCAGCTCCAACTTGCTGGCCTCAAGCTGTGCTGTGGTACCTTACAGATCTGGCTTTGGTCAACTCTTGGCTTCTGTACAGAAAGGATCAGGGGCCAACGTCTGAACCTCTGACCCTCATGGCCTTCAGGCTGGAGGTGTCTAAGGCTTTGATCCTGTCCAGTGGCTCAGATACCCAGGACTCAGTTCCCCCTCAACCCCCAACACAGAAAGCTCATACAACAAGTGAAACGCCCAATCCCAATCTGTTGGAGGAAAGTCCTCTTCCAGATGCTGCCACACGCTACGATGGTTCTGGTCACTGGCCAGAGCAGCTTGAGGAGGGAGAAGGGGGCAGGTGTCGTTTTGGGGGCTGTGAGAGAACATCTCGAGTACTATGCCTTAAGTGTTGTGTCTTTCTTTGTATCTCGCGCAACCACAACTGCTTCTTGAATTTCCACAATCAAGGGAGTTTGGGAAATGAGTAATGTTCACTCCAAAGTTATGTTTACTTCTTATTTATTTATAAAAGATAAAAATCTTTCCTTCTGATTTTAGAATGTAACTGTGCTTTTGACGATAAATCTTCATGTAAACCCGGCTATTCAAGAAAACTGTTATCATCTCTCATTTTTCCATGGTGCCTCTTAGTGGCAACCTCATTCTTTTTTTAGGATTATTATGCTGCAGATGAAACCCTTACATGCTTTGTGATGTGACTTGTAACAGTCTTCCTAATGTTGTTTGTCAGGTGTGAAATGAATTTATCTTCAGAACGAAATGTGAAAAGATTCATAGCCATATGATTTGTGTTGGAATAGAAAAGGACAATATAATTTTGAAATTGTTTTCCATGATGTTTTTAATTTATTTTAACCTTAATTTCCATTCCGTAAACTGATGAACTTGTGTTTTGCTCTTGGAATTTAAACTTTTTTTTTATTTATTTGACCTTCAGTCACAAAGAATACATGAAGGATAAAAAAGAAAGAAAAAAACATTGTTTTTGACTGAGTTCTTTGAAGACTCCTGCTGAATGTGTGCACACTACTTTTTCAGTGACAGTACTTGTAGAAACGGCAGACTTCATGAACCTCCTGTTCCAATGAATTTTATTGATTGATTTTTTTATTGTGCATTTTTCTAGTGACTATATACACTGAATATACCTGTGGAACTGACAAGATATCAGTTTACTGATGTATATTATAGGTAAAAGCCATTATCAAGAATTACTTTCCTTCACTGAAACCATACCAATAATAACGGAGGAGATGTAAACAGATTCAGATTCAGAAAACTTTATTGAGTGCCGCAGGGAAATTGCCAACAGATGTTAGTGAAGGATTTTTAAGCTTTGATACAAAATATGGATTCTACAAATGGGACTAAATGAATATCAAGACTACGGTCTTCATATTTTCAGTGTACATAAGAGTATATATTGCAGACATGCACATGACAGAACAACGTAAACGTGTGTGCGTGCGTGTGTGTGTGTGTGTGTGTGTGTGTGTGTTTTCTGGGTCATGTGACAGAGCATCAACCATAGAAATGGAATGGGTAGAGCATTCATTCAGCTTCACATTCTGACAGATAAGTGTTGTCGTATTTTTTCAGCCGTGCAAAACTCCAGAACATATAAAACAGATTATCATCTGCTCTAGTGCAAATGTTGAAAACACTGTTGATGTCATTCAGATGCAGATCTTAACTGTAAAAATACCAATTTTCTGGTATCAGCACCAGCTGTGTATAAATTCTGGTTTGAGTGATCGACTTTGATATAATAAAAGGACGAACTTGTGATTTCAGCCTTCAATTGGGCACTGTGATTTTAACACGAATAAAACAATATTTAAACACATAACATGCGTATCTTTTTCCTACTGTACTTCAAATGTCTAACATTAGAATTATCATTAGGAAAAATAAATGACATCAACATTGAAACTGTGACAGGAGGGCAATGTAGTTACTGTGGTCTTTTTACAGTATAATATAATCTACTGTAATGTTTCATAAGGCTTTCAAAAGTATTTTCAAGTATGCATAATTCAATTCCTAGTCTTTGCTGCCATTTCCACCTTTTGATCAATGATTTTATCACTGGATCTATTGATTAAAACTGTGAGCTGTCCTATCATTAATCAGTGCGGTTATTTCCATGACAACTTAATCAAGACTATATGGCAGCCATCTTAGTTGTACCGCTGCCGATTACCATGATGCACCAGGAAGTGTCCATTCTATCCGTTCTGCTTCTGTAGGGTCAACCCTCACAGCCAAACTGTCTGCCCCGCTCTGGCTGCATTCAAAAAGCGGTTCGAGGTGAAGTGTTCAGCACCTTCTTTCTTTTTAGGTAGATAACTTACTCTGTGTATCGATATAGTCAGTGATAATATTTAATTACGACAGCTATGCAAGCGTTTAAACAGTGAATTAAAACTTGGCATGTGGAAAAGCAGGAAAAGTGGTCGATCCCTTTTTGAACCGCGAGTGGCAGCCACTATGATACGCTAGCTAACTAATAGCAAGTTAGCTGATTGCTAATGTTGGCCAGCTAGCTAGCTAGCCAGCTAGCCAAGTACTTCATGAGTAGTTAGTAGCAGTGAATCAGTTTGCACTGGTTTTACCTTTTTCAAATGATTTTAGCTAAACAAACTGAACACATGAAATATTTTATTCGTCCAACGCTAGGCCCGATGCCCGTGTGCTAACGCTGAGCTGCGTTAGTTAGCTTGCGGCCTCAAAACGATAAGATGAAACTTCCCTGATTCCCGTGGGGGAATTGGACCAAAGATTTAACTGTTGCATACAGTATTGTCTGTATAAACTATCGTTTCCACGTTGCTTACGCGTCATTAGAGTTGTCAAGCTGGCGTTATATGTAGTCATCTGTTGAACGTAATATTAGTTGATCGGTTATGAACCAGTGCTTGAATTGCGAGAAAATGACGGTCTTTGCGTATTTGTTGTCCCTTTCCACATGAGAAATAACTTCTTCCTCTCCTGAACCCAGGGCAATTGTTCCGGGTGCCTATTTAGACCCACTAGTGTCCCAGGATGGACTCAGACATCTTGAATATAGAGGAAATAGTGATGGGACGTGGATTGCCAGATCCACCTCCACAAGTTCCTTCTGAGAAAACAGTGGAACCATACACACCAATCACTGTCAAGCCTCCTCCTCCATCTGTTCAACCTTGTGAGTAGTAGGTCAGAGCACAAGTTCCTGTTGTTAACAATAACAGCAAGACTGACCTCCCAATACAATCTTTCCAATATCCTCCTGTCTCCCCAGACCAGCATGAGAGTCTGCAGTGTTTTCAGTGCTTCATCACATTCTGCAGTGCCAAAGCAAAGGAAAGGCACATGAAGAAGAGCCACCGAGAAGAGTATAAACAGCAGCTTCAACAAGTAAGCTTCGCAGTATCTGATGTCTTGCATAACACTGGGTGACATTAGAAAGGCTGATTTTTTTTTTCTTTGATTCACTAATTTCTGTGAGTGTGACCAATGACTTGTGAGACTTTGGGTTGCATATGGAGGAACTAGGAGAGACAGTATACTCACAGTACTGTGACCCACTTTGGCTACCTGATTAGAACTTGTGTGTTTTGATGTAAGTTGTTAAAACACTCTTTCAGGTCAAAGCTGTGTATGTGCATTTTTTGATTATGTTCTATGTGTCTGTTGTTTTGGGAAGGGGAATAATGTCTCACTAATGGTATTGCATTTGGTAAAACAATACCTGTGTCCCATTGCTAAATGACAAAGCTAAATGACAATCACAAAGCTTGCAAATGGGGCAGGACAGTTTCTTCTTGGTGCTCATTCAATATATGTTTGGAAATTGAAGTGCAGTTCATGAGTTTTCAGTAGCTCAGTCCGTTTTAAACATTACATGATGAAACCCAGTAAAGGGGGGTTGGAGAAAAGACCTTTGGTGATATTGCAGCATCCATTCTTTCCATAATTTTCTGATAGACACACTAGTTTAAAGGTAACATCTGTATAATTTTGTCATAAATGTGTTGCTGTCACATTTACAGTATTCCAGTGCAAGCAAAATTGTACCAGCAACAGTCTCAGTCATCTCCCCCAGTAATATATTATTTGAGTTTCCGGTCAGATATTCAGCAACATTTTAAGGTCACTTAATATTTCGTTATCATGCAACTTGAATACATCTGATAAAATACAGACTGTATATATGTGAATTTGTATAATCTGTCTTGTGTTGTACGCATGCACTGAATGAGGTCTTGTACCATATTACTATGTTAGTTGTCACTCTTCTTCATAAAAGTATCACCAAGCACTTGGCGGCTAAAGTGCATCTGATAAACTTTTGTTAAGCATTTCAAAATTTGGCCTAATTTCATCTAAGATTGTTTATACTTTAAATTTTAGCTCATCAGGGGGCGTATTCACAAAGCATTTCATCTTACTACTAAGAGTTCTCCTAAGTATCACTAAAATTTCTTAGCTAAGAGTTTCCTCTTAAAACCATTCCACAAAGCTACTAAGATCAACTTCAACCAAGAAATCGGTAGAACTTATTATTATTATTATTATTAGTCTCAGCAATGTGAAATTGTGGCAGGCTGCCACAAATACATCAGTGGAAAACATTGTATGCATCTCTGTCTAGCTGCAGCTAGACAGCAGCTAGTTAACAGGATTAAGGTGATACCTTCATAAAAGCTTGCTATCATTGGAAGTTTCAAGAATGTGGACATAATTACAAGGCAGATTGCCTGCAGCAACCCTGTTAGAATTGTTTGTGATTTGGTCTTCATGACTTTGGATTCTTCTTGTCTACTCCTAACTTGTCAAAGACTTAGGAGCTGGTTTTAGTGCTAAGATACGTTGTGAAATACTCTTATCCAAAACATTGAGGTGTCCTAAAGTTAGGACTGATACACCCATTATTTTTAGGAGTTGCTCCTTAATCAGCAAGTTAGAAGCTACTTTTAGCCTTAATATGTTTTATGAACATGGCCCCTGGTCTCCATTTTTTTTCCACAGGGAAATACATTGTTCACCTGCTATGTGTGTGATCGCACCTTTCCATCATCTGAGGAACTGACGCAGCACCAGCCGACACACAGCAAGGAAGACAAGCCCTTCAAATGTATTCACTGCAAGGAAAGCTTCAAAATCTTCTCTGAAGTTAGTGTTATTTTTAATTGTGTTGGAGCACATTGCTTTAAAACGGGGAATACTAAAACTTAGTTAGTCCACGTTTGAATATTTGAAATTGTTAATTATAAATCAACTATGCTGGAGGAGATTCAAATATTGAACACATATGACATGTCTATGGTATATTTTTTTCCTGTCCTCAGCTTACAACCCATAGAAGACAGGTGTGTCCAGAGAGACAGTTTGCGTGTAAAGATTGCACTGAAACCTTCCGCAGTGCTGCACTGCTGCGTACTCACCGCTTGGCCCAGCACTCTCGCCCAGAAGGGGACGCTGCAGAGCAGCCAGACGACCCCACGAAGACTCATCGCTGCAGGAAGTGTGGTCAGGGCTTTGAATCAGAATCAGAGCTGGTGGTTCATCAGGAGAAATACTCAACAGGTCAGCAGTGTAATGGTAGTGCCTCAGCTGTCAAGAAACGTGGACGGCCCGCCAAAACTGAAGACCCCGCAGGTGCTGAGAAGAAGGGAAAGCGGAAAAAGGAGGAGGGTGAGGCAACAGAGGAGCCCGTGAAGGGCAGCAGCACATCAGAGTCAGGAGCAGCTCCAGCGGAGGAAAAGGGAAAAGCAGCCAGCGCAAAGCGTGGCCGTCCTAAGGTGGCAGCAAAACCAGTAACAGCAGACAAGAAGAGTCCTGCAGATGACAGCCAGGCTGCAACAAAGGAGAAGAAACCTAAAGCGGCTCCTGTCCCGCCCCGCCAACTCCCCTGTTCCGAATGTGACCTCACCTTCCCGGGCTTGGGTCAGCTCCGTGCCCACAAGAAGGAAAAGCACACTCCTCGGAAAGCCCATCCCTGTGAGGAATGTGAAGAGAGCTTTGCCCGTCCCGAGCAACTAGAAGCCCACAAGGCGCGGGCTCACACTGAAGGCCGTTTTGCCTGCCCATCCTGCGGAAAGAGCTTTGGCCGCGAGCGCACCATGAAAGCTCACCAGAAAAGCCACTCAGAGGAGAATCTTGAAAACCGAAGTGCGAAGAGATAATTGAGGCATGCAAGTCTTTGGTAAAGGCATGGGGGACTAGCAGAAAATGTATGAGGTTTGAAGATTTTAGTCAGAAGTTTCTTTTTTTAATGTATATTTTAAATTGGAGATCTGATGCTGTATCAGACAGTTTTAGATGAGTTTGAAATGTTTTTGAGAAGGAAAAATGATATTTTAGCAAGACTGATTTTAAGTTGAGGTCTTCAACTTCACAGCATAGCGATTTTGGTTGTGGCCTGTTAAGATTTTGGATAAACAGACACATAAATTGACTAACCAAATGTTAAAAACATATATTACACCTTTTGTCAAGATACACATTGTAAAAAACAGCAAAAAAACTGATTAACCTCTTTTAAATGATCTATTTTTTTTTTTGGAAACGTGTGGAATGTGTGGTGTGATTCCTATACCTTTTGTCTTGAGTTGTTTAACTCAGTTTGTGGTAAAATGTGTTTTTTCACCTCTTTCCCCCTCTTCAAATGGCTTGTATTTTTTTCCAAAAATGATTGGGTAAATATTTTGAGGCAAATTAAATGTCTAATAGCGATACTATGTTTGAATGTTTAGACAGTTTGTCAAAGGAAATTTATTATTTAGTTTCTGATTCATGTGTATTTTTTACACTTAATATTTTGACTGAGGTAATTTTAAATCAAGTTGCAGAACGCACAGAATGTTAAAATGAAATAATTTAAGTTGGTCTAAGAGTTGGTTATGGCCCAGTGTTTCAGATTCACTACAAACAATATTAAGTGTGTGGACAGAAATGATCTACAATTCAGAGTTCTTACCTTAAACCTTAGTTCTTTTTTTGTTAACCTAGTAGAAACGTAATGTCTTAAATATTTCTTGAATGCAAAACATGGATCTTCAATGCCATAGAGTCCTGCAAGGAACTGTAAATCAAGTGTTCTTATTCATTGATTGGATTGTTTCTTTCCCCACTACATGTCTGGAAACTGTGTAATAAAAAAATGCTATCCTAAGGGAGGCTGCTGAAGAAATAGTTTGCCATTGTGTCATTGATTTCACCTCTAATATGAATAATATATATACATATTTTTTGTAATGCGACGTGAGTGCATAACTGTAAAAGTAAATTCCGCTTAAAATATATGTGGTCGTTGTGTGCTATCTACTTACTGGAATTTCAACTTTTTAAATTGTTAGTCACTTAGCATCCATTCCAATCAGAGTTTGTGTCACATAGACGAGCTTTTAAAGTAATACACTTTAGTTTGGTAATAAAAATCATTCTTTCTTTCTTTCTTTTTACTCACTGAAATCTAATGCAAATATTGGCAATAATTTATGTTTATAACATACTGAATACCCAAATTTAATACCAATGTTCATGTTCTAAACATTGACCTTTTAGCAGTTATCAAAATTTCATGGGCCATTTTATCATCTATTAGCAATCGTGAAGCCCTTGTTTAAAAGAAAAACAACACTAAAGCTACTTTGCATGCAGCAGCTTTTCATTCACGCCTGTGCCACAGCACATGAACAATCACTTATTTATTGATTAAAAGATTTATTGATCCGTTTATTTGGCGTGCTGTACCACTCCAAGACACTTGAAGTGCTCGTGTCTCTTCGTTCCTCCTCTCCTCCACACTTCCCTTTGTTTTTTGTTGTTGCAGTGAGGCAAGTGAGTTTGTTGGTTTGTTGCTAGCTAGTTAGCTAATCGTCTCATCGTAGTCGTGCTAGTTTCACGTCGTATTGGTAAAGCTTCTGTCGTGCCTGTCATGACTTAAGTCTTAACAAAGATAAGAGCGTCCAGTATGTAAGTTAGATATTACTTGTTAAGAAGTCAGACTTGCAGTCAGTTTGCATCCAGGACAACGAGGTAGCCAGTATCTTTACAGTCCATCATAAGATTGCAGGTGTGTCATGTAATTGACATAGGCAACGTTACGCTTTCTTCCAACCGCCACAAAATTAAAATTAGTAGAACAATTTCAGCAAATGTAGGGGCTTCAAAGGTAAGGCGAGTCGAGTCGTAGTAGTCACAAAAATATTTTCGCTCATTTATCATAAATGTTTGTATATTGCTCATCCTGAAGTAAACTTTATAAGGTAAATTTTTTCACATGCGCTTCATCTTTGTGTAATAACCCCAATTTACTCTACAGGCAGCAGTCATGTCCTCAGAGTATACCATTGATATCCAGTTGACAGAGTTGGGATTTCCTGACATCCTGGAGCCAGTGGAGACAGGTGGCAAAGACACACCCTGTCTTTTGGCATCATCTGACATCTCAATCTCAAGCAGTCGTTCTTCCACTCCTGTTTTAACCGCATGTACTGAAGGACAGCTGATCAGAGGCCACCACTCCATAGTTAAGGATCCACAGGCTGCTGCCACTGTTGAACAAGAACAAGACAAAACAGTTTCTGGGACCTCTCTAGTGCAGACATGTACAGCTTTGCACCCTACACCGAGTCTACAAGAGAAACAGCCAATCAGTATGGATGCTGTTGATTCACCCAAAGGAACTGTACTACTTGTGCTGCCTACGCCCTCAGTAAGCAGTTTAAACACTGGCCTTAATTCATCCACTGGACTACAAAGCAATGAAACTTTACCACTGACACCAGAAGAGATTTCAGGGGAAGTGGAGACTGAAAACAGGGAGAAAGATAGTGGACAAACAAAGGGAAATTCAGCAGAAGCGAAGCAGAGCGTGGAGAATGATTCGGATGACAGTGAGGTGTCGGAAATGGATGAGGAAGAGGAGGAAGACGATGAGGAGGAAGAGGGGCTAGATAATGGTATGATTTCATTTGGAATCTCAAAAGCATGTGTGTTCTGTTCTGATTTGTTGACAAAGTCTGTTGACTTCAGAATATGAATCGGGAAACCATACAGCCTAATCTAGCTGCACTACCAAGGCTCTTTGTTTTTTTTTTTTTGTTTTTTTTGTTTTTTTTCTTGCTCTGAAGCGATTGTGACTTATGGCACAAGCTTATAGCATATATTAATATAAAATTCTAACCCACTGGGAGTCCGTGTTTTTTTTTTCATGGTTTTCCCATGAGGATTCCTGAATTAACCGCTCCTTTTTTGCATTTTTTCATTTCTTTTCCCAAAATATCACTTCCTGATTTAGCTGCTGTTCTTGTTAATCAGCACGTTTGCATTTTCCCTTTCCTCTTTTCCACAGACTCTAGTCACTCTGGTGATTACCGCTGTGGTGTCTGTGACCTTCAGCTGCCCTCCGATTTCAAGTTACAAGAGCACATGAACCTGCACACTGGAGTACGCCCGTATTGTTGTGCTGAATGCGGCAAACGCTTCTGCCAGATTTACAACTATCGTGCCCATTTGCGCACGCATGCCCAGTCCAAAGTGGGTTCTCCACTCTGCCGCATCTGTATGAGGAGCTTTAAGTCAGAGGAAGGCTTGAAAGAACACCAATCAACAACTCACTTTGAAAAGAAGTTTTATGAGTGTGACCTGTGCAAGCGTATATTCACTGACCTTAAAGAGTGCATATGGCATGTGGAGTGGCACAAGCGCACCCTGGGCTGCTTTGTATGTGAATCGTGTGGCCGCAGTTTTTCCAATCAAAAGTCCCTCACACGTCACCAAAAGAAAATTTGCCATCGCAGCTATAGTTGCACAGACTGTGCAATGAGCTTTAGCAGGAAGAACGCTCTCCTGAAACACAGCTTCTCCCACCTGGGTATGTTGCCGTACACCTGTGTACGATGCCGCTGCCACTTCCGCCTGGCAAGGCTGTACCGCCAGCACAAGTGTGAACCCCAGCGCATTCACTGTGTGGCCTGTCTGGGAGTGTTTCTCAGCCAGGCGGACTTCCAGAAGCACAAAAAGGATACTGGCTGCTGGGGCCACCAGGAACCCAAAGGCGATGAGATCCGCTGTTTGGAGTGTGGCCAGAGTTTTGCCACTGCAGAAGAGCTAAAGAAACATGCTGGGGCTCACCAGAGGGTGCTGACCTGTGCTGAGTGTGGAAAGGGCTTCCGGTCAGCCTTGCTGTTAATGTCCCACATGGGTGGTCATGCTGGCAAGAGGCCTTGCCTGTGTCAGAGCTGTGGACTGGGCTTTCCCCACCAGCAGGGCTATGATAGCCACCTCAACAACTGTGGACAAGCACCACCACCTGTTGTGAGTTATGGGTATTATGGTGACATGAGATTTTTGAGAACTACATTTATTGATCATTTCTGGTTTTGCTTGCAAATTCTGTCACGTTTCTGTTTTGTACTTTATTGTGTGACTGTTTTCTTTTTTTTCCATTTAGAGTGCTTCTAAGAAACGTCTGACCCCAAAGAGCTCTCCTCCACCTGCGAAACCTGTGCCTCAGCCAAGTACAAAGCTTTCACTGCCAGCAGCCCCCCCAACAAATACATCCAACTCAGCCAAAAGAACAGCCACTGATGGTTTAAACATCCCAGCACCAGTGAAGGACTCTGTCAGTCCGAAGGGTGTGACCGGGGATGTTTCCAGTAGGGCTAGTCCAACAGCAAAGGGGATGTGGCAGCTAACCCTTGACAAACAGCCACCTCCTGGAGCTAACCTTGTCTTGTTTGTTCCTGTCAACTCAAATCTAGGCAATGGTCTGGCATTCCCACCTACAATCCCTCAGGTATTACCCATTCCTCAGACCCACATCCAGCCTCACATGGTTCTTCAGTCTGCTCCAAAAAGTGAACTTAGGCTGCATGAGGCTAGCTCATGCCTTGGTATGGGCTGTGCAACGGGAGTGCAGCTACATTTAGACGTCCCTCTTGGATTGGTAATGGGCAACGAACAGGACTCAGACTGTGCAGCGCCACTGGATTTGTCTAAAAAATCTACCTCAACCAAGTCTGCACTCACTGTTGATTGTCGTCCTGTTAAAAGTGAGCCAGAGGACCCAGAGTTATCAGAAGAGGCTAGTGGCACTGAGGGAAAAGCATTCCAAAGTGTTGATAGAAGAGAGACAATCTTCAAGGGTGAGAAAGAACAACAGATAAGGAATTTGGAGAATACAGCAGAGATGGATAGATATGCTGCAGTGAAGCGGTTAAAAACAGATCTCATGGATTTCTCACTTTATGATAGTAGTGCAACATCCCCTGGTCTAGTAATTGATGTTAAGAAAGAGCCTTCATCTCCTGATCATGACTTAAACATGTTTCCATCCAGATCCTATCAGATGGGAGCGTGGGAGGCGGACAGAGAAATAAAAATGGAGGTTGACGGACCGAGCCCTACCAGTGTGGAGGCTTATGTTGCTACTGACAACAAATTTACTAAGAATAATGAAGGCCTTAACAGTGGAAACAAAGAGCTTTTCACTGTAGGTAGATGAGAACATGAAAGACGAGAATAAAACTCCACCTGTGGTCAGATTCCCTTACTGAATGATGTACTTAAACACTACAAAGGACACATTTTGTTACTGTTTTGTCGCACCTCTAGACACATAAACCCAGAATGTAGGTGGTAATCTTCAGCCAGAATGATATACTAATGAATAGTGTATATATTTCTGTATAATTAGTGCATCTGCCTACCAACATACCAATTTTTTGTTAATGTAAAAAGACTCCTAATCAAAAGGTTAACAGTTGACAGAATGACATTTAGTTTATAATGGGAAAGATATGTTTTATTTCTGTAGCACATGCATTGCAATCCTCTGCTGTAATTAGTACACAACTTTCTGAACATCCACACTGCATTGCACAGAAGACCATGTTGGTCCAGGAAATGCAGTATAAGACATTCCACGCTCTGTAGTTATATCTAGCTGTTAATTTTTTTAAAGTACACTTTGGTACACAGCTGCATTAGGTTTGAACAGAATTTATTCACTTTAAATATTGGGTTATGCTGTTTACTAGCTTCTCTACAGCTGTGTATGTCTTACATGAAAAGCTTGTTGTGGCTCCCAGGACAAAATTAACCACAGCTCGTGAGCCCATTATGAACAGAATGCAATGCTATAAAACAATAATAGTCATGAAGCCTATGCAAAATTGCACAAATGAAGAGCATTAAAAAGCATTCTTGACCACTATCTATATTTCCTTTTTTATATTGCAGTGTGATCATTATTGTGGTGATCTGTCAAACATGACTAGAATGTAATTATTTTCTGCAGGTTGATATAATATTGACAGACTTTTCTGTAGTGATGTTCAACTTTGTCCTCAGTTTCAGGGTTTGTATCTGCCATCTTCCGAAATTTTGATGTTTTGCACATTGTACCTACCTAATAGTTGAAACTTCTGGGTGCCTCCATAATAGCCTACATGTAAAGGTGTGTGTGTGTGTGTGGGGTGGGGGGTTATTTTCATATTTTTTATCTTATGGATGTAAATCGAGGTACTGATTAAATACGCCATTCTGTTGGTTTAGTACATAGTTTTTGGTTTTGTGGAACACTTTCAGGCTGCAGGTATATCCTAATGGTTTTCTAGGTTGTCAATAAAATGATTTATACTTGATGCTGTAGCAATTAATACATTCTTGACATTTTTCTCTTTTTTCTGGCTAAATCAACAAGACTACATGCTGCGTGTTTTTGTGTTTTAACATTACAGAGTTTCCTTGTTGGCTCTGCAGGCCCACACATTCTTCTAACTGGAGAATCTCACTTTAGATTGCTAGGAAACGTAAACCGTGAAAAGGTGACTTAACATTCAAGTTTTGTCTATTCACATCACATTCTGGAAAATCCCAAAAGAAATCATATTCCACTTGGGATTTAATGTGTCTGTGTCTATTTATAACCAAAACAGCCATAATTTTCTTATAGCCTGTTTGCACAATACGGTTTTAAAATAGATTGGGATAACTATGTGGAATTTATATGGATTAAGAAGCTGTTTATATTTGGTTTTTTTAAAAAAGGAATGGGAGCCATGTAAAAAGACAGAAAACCCAAAGCTATGGTATCACATGGTAAAAAGCCCCGGAAACACATTGTCCACTCTGTGTAGGTTCGATTTTACGGGAGTACAAGTAGGCCAAATTTATTTTCCTAGGATGGCGAAGGCATAACCCGCCCTACTCCGCCTCTGATTGGCTAGTACCCGTTGCCTTCGTTGGTTGGATTGGTTTGGGCACGAGAAGTGAGATTGGTTAAATTTATGGTAAAAATATCAGGGTAAGCCAACCAGAGGCAGAGTAGGGCGGGTCATGCCTTCGACATCCTAGGAAAAACATACAGCAGGAATGTGATAATGGTGGGAGGGAGCGTTTGCGTTATTTTTAGCAAGTTTTTTTTAGCAGTTTATGAAAAGCGGTGTCTGAATAATTCATACCGTTGAATACAGGTCCGTGATCTAGCGCCAGCACTATAAACTACGTGTGTTACATGGACAAAGACAAGTGCGCTGACATTGTAAGTAGGCGAGCCCTTCATTTTGTCGAAAATTATTTTAATCCGTCGATTTTTTGATGGGTCTCGGTAAAACATGTTAGGCTATAGCATTTAAGACAAAATACCCCGCAGCCGCAAACCATCCAAAGCAACGCCTTAATGCGAATGCCAGCTTTTCTGTTCACTCCCTTTCATTTATTATTGCAGCATGGTCAGTGCTCCTGGATGGAGATGCATCAGTTCATTGGCGACCTTATCTCATCTGGAAACAGCTCCAGTCAGTCGCTTAAGGAACAGTCAGATGTGCTTCATGTTGCATGGGGGGTGGCTGGAGGTGAGGCTCTGGGCCTCAGAGGTGTCCCGCTTGAACCTCTCCCCCAACCAAGACCAGCCCAGGACAAGCCAGAACTATGCCACGACCGACACATTCTGTCTGGGGCAGCAGAGAGGCGGGGAGAGGTCAGAGACAGACAGGAAGGTGAGAGTGAATGAGTCCAAATACAGGATGTTGGAAATGATTTCATTCATTTTATTGAAAAAACAAAACCGTAGCTTTAAATTCATTGAAATCTATTTTTCTTTATGCATAGATGTTCATCATGCCTGTACCTGCCCTGGCTGCCCTTATTCCTCTTCTCCTCCTTCCTTTGAGACTTTAAAACCCAGACAATCTGCATCTTCACAGCCGCGCTCAGATACAACATGCCACCCGAAAGACCTTAGCAGTACTTCTGCTCTGAGCCTGAGTTTGTGCTTGCCAGGAGAGGACACCGCTGAACCCAGCAGCACTACTACATTAGAGCCCAGGCCTTCCAACCAGCCCCAGAGGCAGGATAAAGAAACCGGGAGTCAGAGCCCTAGCGTATCTTCAGATCACAGCTCTGATACCCCTCCATCCAGAGGCTCCCCAGGCTCCATGTCCCACCTTCCCATATTTCCTTGTTTGTGTTGCCACCGCAGCCTCCAGACCTGTGGCCAGATACTGGGTCACCAGGAAGGGGCTGACTCCCCATTTTCTCACACCCACACCCATGCCCATCATCATTTCCATCATCACCACTGCCCTCTAACCTCTTGTTTACCCTGCCCTCAGTTGGCCCACTCCCATTCCCACTCTGCAGCGCTCCCTGGCCCTTTTCCCTGCTTGTCTTGCCAGCGCTCCTTCCCCACCTGTACTCAGGTCTGCCAGCACCAGCATGGCCAGACGCATACTCAGCAACAAGGGGAGAAGGGTAGGACCACAATAGCCTTGTCGCTGCACCCCTGTATGCACTGCGCTGCATCCTTTTCGCGGCCCTCCCAGCTGCTACAGCATCAGCGCACTGAGCACGCCCACAAACCAGCTGGCTTCCTCTGCACAGAGTGTGGCAGGGCCTTCAACTCGCACAGTAACCTCCGCATCCACCTCAACGTGCACACTGGTGCCAGGCCTTACACCTGCTCCGACTGTGGGAAGAGTTTTAGCCAATCGGGGGCTCTGAAGATCCACAGGCGGATTCACACAGGTGAAAGGCCTTATTCCTGTGCCTTCTGCGGCAGGGGGTTCCCCCATTTGGCAGGGGTCCGGGCCCACCAGAGGACCCACACAGGAGAGAAACCCTACCGCTGTAGCCAGTGTGGGAAAAGTTTTACCCAGTCAGGGGCTCTAAAGATCCATACCCGCATCCATACAGGAGAGAGGCCTTTTATTTGTAGCATCTGTGGGAAAGGGTTCTCCAACCGCTCGGGCATCCGCTTCCACCACCGGACAGTGCACGGGCTGGCACCGGAACAAGGTGAAGGAGCTGGGGGCGCATATCGAGTACCAGCAGGCCATGGTAGTCTGACTGCAGCTGCTGGGCGTCCCAGAGCTGGTCCTTCCACCAGCATGGGGTTAAATACACGCAACAGCCCAGAGAGCGACACTCATGCTGCCCTGGGTTCCAGATTTCCTCTTGCTTCAAGTGCAGCTCGTCCTGAATCTGCTTTCCTTGGCAGACCAGCCAGCAGCTCCCAGTCTGAGAGGGCAAACCTAGGCAGCAACAAGGAGGGCCTGTACGCGTGCGAGGACTGTGGCCTGCGTTTTAAGGATGCCCCCTCCAGAAACAGACACCAGACCTTGGCACACTACTCCTCAGATGGAGGAGAGGGTGACACGCAGAAGGAGGGACAGAGGAAAGGTTTGAGCACAGAGGAGAGGGTGCAGGATAATAGTGGAGTGAGAAAGATTAATTAATGCTGTTGGTGACAGGGAAACAAAAGATGGGAGAGTACTGGGCTGAACCTGGCAAAATCACCATACCTGGGTGAATGGTATTTTAAAATAGTGTTGAAATTACTTGTGTAAAATATATTCATGGCTTTGCTGTTGTTCTTTTCTACTTGTAGAATCACTCTTTGATACTGTATACTACTTTGTCAAGCTGTTTTATGGACTGAAATTCATATGTTAAATGACAAATGAAATTTTTCTGCCACTGAGACATTGTGTAGTTTGAACTCAGAATCTACATGTCTTTTTAACTATCACACCAGAGTAGACACGTGTGGCTGGTTTCTTTATTTAGCATCTTGATGATAAAAAAGTATTGCTAACATTTTTGTCATTATACATCATAATTTATTCTTACCTTAATAGGAGTTAATACCTCAAACTGTTTTCTGACCCTTTTTTCTATTATTGAGGTATTTGGTAGTCTCTTTGTGCTGATTAATCACTGCTGTGGGCTTTCAGTTTCTTAAAATAACCTTCAACACCTTGCTAACTTTCCTAAGTCACAAACCATGCCAGCCACTAACATATTACTTTTAACTAAAAAGTTGCTTTGTAACACCTTACCCACCACTGTATTCATCTTTCTACCTGTATTATAGCATACTGGTGCAATCACAAAATGTGACACCTGAACAAGGTATTTTCAAGGTATTGTTTTTTTTTTTTTTTTTTTGTGGGTCTCCAAGAACATTTTCATATAAATTAGAGCATTACAACTGCTACCTGTCCCTTATTAAACAGAATGTGTTATAAGGGGGAAAAAGTTCTTTGTGAAATACATCATTTTTGTATTTTTCTTTTTAGAGTGGTAAGTGGGACCAACACAGGAATCAATTTAAGAGCTTTTCCCTGTATGAAATGGAATGGAATGGAGTGGAAAATAAAGTTGAAAAAAAAAATGAAAAACTGAACAGTAGGGAATAGATAGTAAGCAGCCTTAAGTTAATTTCTTTGCTGCCATCATTTCCATGTGTCAAACTCATTGTTTTTTGTTTGTGTTACAACACTGATTAATTTGTTCCAAATTCCATTTTTAAAACTGTGGAAAAGGACGCTATGTAATGTCTGAGGTATTCTATCAAGTCAAGAGTGCCACATGCACATGTCACAAACAGGGGCACTGACCTTTAATGTATCTCTTTTGTGATACTGACATCAGTCGCTCTAAGGAGAAATTAGTCTCTCTGGTTACCCCCTCCAAGGAGAGGTTAGAGAGCAGGATAAACCTACAAACAGTAGTTGATAAGGGTCTAATAATGTCTTGCTCAGACATTAGCCTGGATGCTTGTACTCACAGTATTTTGACCCATTTTTCTAATCACTACGTCACCTTCCTTGCTGTGCCTTTGTGTCTAATATGACAATTTCAGCATTTATTTTTAAACCAGTGTCTGTTCATTTGTTTCATTATGTATGCCAGACTCATTCACCACAGAAACTGAGGGGAAAGAGGGCCAGCAGAAAGGTTATAAGACAATCCTTTGTTGTGAAATGTTTATAGCTCAATAGGGCCATCTAGTGGTCAGATATAATCACAACAATTACATATCAACCACTTTGTTATACCATGTCCTGTCATTTCAATATGGTATGTAAAAACATGTTATTGTTTGTATTATTATACAGTGACCTGCCAGTTATATATTGTGAGGGCAAAAAGTTAGATGCTGGTGTTACATATTCAATGCCTTTTTATCCTATTAATCTATTAAATAGATTATTATCCCGAAGCATACATTGCTGTATGAGTTCTCTGAAAGTGCAGTGTGTGATTAAACATTTCATCAATAAACATTATCTCATCAATAAACATTATCTCTGAGATACTATGTATTACCTGCATTTTCTTTGTGCAGCATAAGGTATTTCAAAGCAAAATGTACAACTGCAAGACCCATAAAGAAAGTATTTGCATCTATATGGCTCTCAGATCATTGTGTGCTTTAAGTGTACCCTCATTTATGCATAGTGGTCCACAATGACTCCCCAACACTGAGTACATTACTTACTGGAAAGTCAGACCTATCAGCATTAGTATAGTTTGGATAACACTGTCCCATTTCAGTGTCCACTTGAGAACATGCTAAGTGCCATGCTGGTCCAAACACAGTCTAGCTCATGAGAGTCTTTTCTCTCCCTGTCAGAGCTTGGTGTTTTCAGAAAGGCTCCTCATATGTGTGCTTCTGAAGTAAGGAGTCTGAGGACTGGGGCTCAGCGTAGATAACACTGGCTGGCCGTGGGCCGTTGGCATGAAGGGAAGGGGTGCAGTAGCCATTGGACAGCGCTCTGTGTGATGGGCAGTCATACTGAACATGGGTAGATGTTGTCCTGGTACCACTAGTGGGAGCTGGTATAGGGAGGTTGGACTCTGAGGGCTGGTCACTGAACGGGGTGGCGTACTCTGGCTCTGGGGGGAGTGGCTTGGCATACTCTGGCAGGTTGCCAGGGGTGTCATAATGGTTGAAGGTGAAGGGGGTGGTGTAGCCCTCATTTAGAGCAGGCCGAAACGTTGACCCGATCTTCTGTCCCATAGATGCAGCAGCAGGCTCAGCATAGTCTGGGGAGGTAAATAAATATGAAAGACATAACGAAAGCTATTCAAACTGGTAATGCAGTGACAACCGCCATGCTACTAATCCATCAATGTGATAAAAAGATAAAAAAGATGTTATAAATTTAACATGAAAGCGCCAAATGTATTGGCCAAAAGCATGTCTGTTCACTGGTAGAAAATCCTTGAGGTAAAATCCATTGTTTGTTTTGTGTGCTGCAATGTCTTGAACAATCTTCCTTCAAACACAGCAGCCAGTCTCATACCAGGCCACTGTTGAGTGCCTGCATGAGCTGACTGGCCACCAACAATGTGCTCTCTAATGATGGGGGGGAGGTGGAGCGCTCAGTTAGGCCCAGCTAGAGCCTTACCCTCGCCCCAGCAGAAGAGGTTGGGATGTGGGGGGCATAAACCCTACCCAAGACCCACAGGGAGCCTCAGAGCCAGAGCTATTTTAATTAGACAGGCTTTAGTGAGGGCTTTGATTGTCTTACCATTGACCCTCTGTCCTGTTTATCACTGGACCGCTCAGTGAAGGGCCCCCTTGCTGGGGGAGGGGATGGGGGGAGGCAGAGAGGAGGCTGGGGAGAGTAGGCTGAGTGCCCTTTATCGAGCTCCAATTAAAGGGTCTCTTTCAGAGAGGCTCTGCGGACCAAAGAAAGGAATGTTTATACTGCAACTGGGTGACGGGCTGAGCCAGGGGAAAGAATGGACGGCCCATGGAGAAAGCTGTTTGCCTGTCAAGCCTGGTCTGAGCTCCTCAAACTGGCCAGTGAGGCCAGAGCCTGTTAGGGAGGGAGAGAGGGAGGAAGGGAGGCAGAGCTAAAAGCTGATCAATCAAATGAATGTGGCTGTCACAGGTCTTTGAATTTTGGAAGGGAGAAGGAAACCATCATTCTTTTAGCTCAAGTACCACAGTGAATTAACACAACATAAGTGACAAACGGCAAAAAGACAACATCCAACAATAACTTTTTAAAAGGCTGAGGTGCATGGTCTCTTAAATGACACTGTGCCCTTAGTTGTTTTCAGTGTGCTCTGTAAAATGGACAAAATGTTTGTGCAGTCATACCATTGAGAGGGGGGCTAGGTAGGGCGTCATGGACACTTCGCTCCAGAGGGTAGGAGATAAGCTCCGACTGAGGGCAGGAAAGACTCTTCCCCTGGAAACTCTGACAATTCACTGGACACGCACACACAAACACACACATACACACACCTACACACAAGAATTAGCTATTCCTGCTTACATT